>WHPZ01590407.1:0-14272 GCA_016617965.1 Macrosiphum rosae
ACCTTAACGAACGATTCATTGTTTTTCACAAACGCGTCTTACGCAAACACACAGTGAACTACACTCCACTGCTCCATAATGACAACGAAACGGCTTTATCGCCTTTATCTGACGGATCGAATGAGCCTATCTAGACCTCCCTACTCACAATCAACGTTGAGAAAAACCAGTCTATTTTTCTCCCTATTCCCGTGGCCCACCCTGGTGTACCCATAGGTGCCTACTATATATTATAATTTATAATATTATATACTAATATATATTATGCATCGGCTAGGTTTTTATTTGTCAAATATAAGATTCATCGTTGATAGCGGGATATGTGAATGATTCTTGACGTGTATAATTTGTTAGTTAAAAAAGTGATTAAAATCTGGTCGGAATTATTTTTGGCAGGAACCATGAGCCAATAGTACCCAGACAGTCGTGTTGTAGTCGTCGATTGAATATTAGTAGGCACTCGGCGCGACCCGTCGTCGGCGGTTAACCATTACCGCAGTCGTCGTCATTAGCGATATACCGGTGAACGGGTATTCAATATTGAATATAATAATAATATAATACCTACACAGTACACACAACATCACGTACATACGATAATAATAAAATATGTAATACCGTCGACGTGTGTAATAATATAATAGTAATAATAAATAATAATAATAATATTATAATAACGGACCGTGACACAACGGTGAAGGAAGGGTGTGCGTGCTGGCTTTCCGAAGGGCGGGTGGTCGGGGGAGGTCGCGTGCGGCTTTGCCGCTTTAGTGGCGGAGCTCGGGGGCCACGGTGGTTTAGCTGCAGCGTCGTCGTTGGAGGTGGTCGCCGCCGGTTGGGGATGGCGGAGTGCGGTACGTAATGACGAGATGGGTGTTTGCGCGTGTGTGAGTGTACGAGTGTGACCGACTGCGGGACATTGATACACACGGACGGCGGCGGCCGGGTCGCGACGATAGAGTCTGGGGCGGAGGTGGGAACGGGGGGCCCGATCGGTGTACGAAAACGAAGAAGAATCGGTGGAAAAACAACACACGGGCAGCGCCGGTCACACGCACGCACGCCGCGCGCGCACACCGACACAAACCCGCGCGCACACACACGACAGTCTCGCGCATTAATAAGTGTATAATACGCACACACACGCAAACTCGCGCGCGACGCGCCATATTGAATCCGACGTCCGCGTTTGTGTATGTGTGTGCGCGCGTTAATTTTCGCGTATCCGGCCATTACCGGATTACCCGAGCTCGCCTAGTGTGTGTGTGTGACGTGCTACGACCGTACAACTCGGACTCAAAATTTTTTTGGATCGTGGAAATCCGTTTCGTCCGATCCGCGACTTTTTTCGCCGTAATTCTCGCGTCGTGAAACACAGCCGTCCAAGACAACATGTACGCTGTTGCTATACTGCGGCGGCTGCAATTAAACATCGCGAGTGTTGCTTGAACGACGACGAATCAATCCCGACGATCGACACTGCCGCCGTTCCACGCCGCATATCTTCGCCAATTAATAGTAAAAATAATTAAAAATCAAAAATATCGCAGAAGTACAGAGGGACTGATCGTCACCCAAACCCTTACTTTTTTTTTGTTTCGTGCCGGACCCCTCCCCCCCTCCTTTGTGACGGGACGCCGTCGTTCGGATGACCGTCGCTTTTTCGCCTTCGCGGGCCGCGCGACGCTCGCGATTCGTTGTTGCCGCTATTGCTGTTGCTCGTGCCGTTATTGTCGAACCACGACGGCGCGATGGCCGATGACGACCACCGGGCCGCCGCTACTGCAACAATAATAACAAGTACGGGTTGTCGACGATGCCGCTGACGCTGTTATCAATCCGTCGTTACAGTGTTGTTTTGATGTCGGAATCACATTTTGCCGTGTAGCCGCCGCCGCCGGACACAACGACCGAAAAACGGATTACGGATAATATTGTTATTATTATTATTATTATTATTATATCGTCGTCGTCTTTTGTTTTCACCATCGCCGCCGCCGCCACCGCCGATCGACTTACTGCGTAAGTATCGTTACCTATATTGTTGTTGTTATTATTGTTTTCGTTTTCGTCTCGTCGTCTGAGAAAACCGACATCGTCGTCATATATTTTCATTACGTTTTTGTCAATATTTATTATTCGTCCGTGTGTGCACTCTGTGAATGTGTATGCGTGTGTGCGTGCGTGCGTGCGCGCGTGTGTGGTAAAAAAACTTGACGGCGAAAAGTCTTGTACCTGCGTCATGGCCGCCGCCGCGTTCGTCGTTTTCCCGTCACCTTGACACGAATACAAATTACACGTTTTGTCCGAACGATGGACGTGTCGACGAATTCTTTGGACCGCGGTCGTATCGTGTTATAATAATAATAATGCGACACACGCTCGTCCGTTGACCGAAAGTCCTCTCCTGGGTTTACTCGATCTTCGTTAGCTTGCTGGCCAACTCGTCATAAACGGAGGTCTGTCTCCAGGCTCCCGACCACACACGTCTACGCCAATTACTACCTCCTCTCGGCAGTTGTCTTGTCCATATGGTATGTCGCCATCTATCGTAGTTATGCACTGTCGAAAACTCAAAATTTCGCGAAATACATGACCACGCCAATAAGGTATTGGTCCTCGTCTTCCTATGGCGTGTAGAAAATATTAGTGTTTCAAAAGGGTTTCACCCAGTCTTTTAGACAATCGCTCTGATCGGTATATTGAAAGTTATTAAAAAGCCCTTAATAATAGCGGATTAAAGATTACTACTTGCTGCACTGAATCCATAAATGTAAATTATTGTAATATTGGTGTTAGTAACCTTAGTATTGCCCCTGTAAAATTACATTTCTTATCGACTGATGATAATTTAGCACAGTGTAAACCAATTGCAATTTGAAAGTGATAATTATATTTGACCAATAACTATATGGAAATTGAGGTATTTACATTTTTTAATTTAAAAGTATTCTTGATTCTATATCTTATTATTAATTTGAAGATAAAATACACTAAATTGAATTAAGATTCTTTTAGATGGTGTACACCTAAAGGCCTATTCATTGCGCACTTAAGTTTCTTATCAAGAAGTATAAACTTTAAAGCTCTGCTATCAATCTATGTTGATGTTATGGTTAGTTAGTAAGTTACTTGCCTAATATTGCAATAACTTACTTCCTGGTATGTTCTATTGTTGTTTGTATTCAATTTATTCTATTTTATTTACCCACCTACCTAATAATTTATACCTACCTATTTTAATTATTTACTTAATTAACATCATTAATTGTGCCAAATCATGTGTTTTCTATTTGTTATAATTAGTATTTTGTATAATAATATTATATTATTATTTCAATCCATTTTTATTATTAAATAAATTGCTTATTGAAAAAATTGCTTTGTACCTATGGGGTCTTACAATTTTTCCTGTTTTATTTCATACCTACAAAATGTGCTTGCTCCTATTCAAAGTTCAGCAATGAATTATGTTACCATAATATTTATTCATTTTTCAAATTTTACCGGTATCTAGGTATGATTAATCTATTAATTTTTATTATTCAATAGGTGAAAATTAGTGATGTGGATAGGTATTATTTTTTCTATCTAAATTCCTATTGGGGTTTTTGCCCAATTTAGTTAATAATCGTGTATGGGTTATTGTTTTGGTTAAAGCTCTCATAATAAGGTGTTTGGTATATCTTTGGATACCTACATCATTGTACCTATTTTGAACTAATATTTTATTTAAAACAATGTTGAATATCACTTGGTTGTTTTTTGTTGTACCTAATTGAGGTTTCATACGATTCTAAACAGTTTTAACATTGATTACCAATTGCCTTTCATTAAATCATTTCTAAGTTGATCTCTTATTCTATATGCACTCTGTACATTTAATTGTTTGTTAGATAACAGGCATATTTACTTAATAGTCAAACACCTAGGTACCTAATGCTGCTAGACTTTTTAATTTTTACTTGAGTTTTTTTCTGGGATATTTTTAATGGTTATCAATAGTTATATTTCATGAAAAAGTACTGTTGATGTACAAAATATATCATTTGATTGTTCACTGATTCTTATTCAGTTAATAATAAATAGGTACCTATGGAGTATATATCGTATATATATATATCAGTACTAAATACTGTCATTGGCACGTAAATATGCTTAAACAAAATATAATTTTTGATTCAGTGCTTTCTTAACTTTCTAGATCACAAGCTGAACAAAATAAATACTGTCTTTCATGAACTTATACCTTAGCATAATAGGTACAATTATTAAAATGTACATTCTTTAGTCGGTACTTACTCTTAACTTGAACTTTGAAGGAGAACAATTTGTAAAATTGCAGAAATATACATAATAATTTGTAATGAAGAAACTATTTATTTACTATACAAGCATGAAGTAGATAAACCAACCTATTATTAGTTCTACAATACTATGGATTAATTAACAGCATTTCCCAAAGAAAGAATTTGATTTTTAGTTCAAAATTAGAATTTTGTAGGTATGTGAATATAAGTATTAGTTCCTATTTGAAAAAAAAAAATATTGATTTATTAAATATAACATTAAGTATGTATATTATCATAAGTTATAGGTCTATGTTTATTATATTATAGTTTATAGGTTCAGGTTAGTTTTTATTAAATGGTTTCTGATTATAAAGAAATGGGTAGGTAGGTAATTAATCAGTATTAACAATAGGTTTATTGAATCAATTACATGTACATAATTTATATATAAATATATATATTCATCATTAATTTATAATTAAGAAACATCCAAACTAATAAATTAATATTTTTTTAATGTTGTAGATGATGGCATCTCAAATGGAAATTGATGACGATGTCGTTGATTTAAGTATATCAAGGTAATTAAAAACATATGGTATTTTATTGTTTTTTAAACACATTTTATATTAGGTGTAATTGTGTAGTATGTATACCTAATGGCTAATAGTAATATAATATTATATAATTTATAATTAAAGGGAAAATTTTAATAACATTGTAATATAAAAATATATTATAATGTCTTAAAAAATTTTAAGTAGGCAGGCATAAAAAAATAAATACATTTAGGTACTAACCTTACAATAAATTAACCCTTTAATAATTGTTAATTTTTCTTATATACTAATAAAAATTATATTTTATTTTATAGGAATATTAAAATATTATGTAAAAATAAATAAATAACAATTTAATTTTGTATTTTATTTTATTTATTATCTAAATTCAAAGTCATATTTTTTGTTTTCGCTGTATTGATAGATTAATGCGCAACATAAGACATTAAATACATAATGTATAGTTTATAAGACTAATTTTTATCCAACTCAGTAAGAAGTTAGATAGGAATTTCTATGTACATCCTGTATATTATACCTATAATATAATATTTATGTTTATGGTAAAATGTTATATTTAATAAATTGTATATTAATATTTAATTAACTGTTATACTATTATATTTAATTCCATTTTTTGTATGCTTAACTTTTAATTGAAAAATAGATATTGACAACTACTGTAAACCTTTACCTAAGGAGTTTTATTTTTATTTTTCATGTTTAGCAGTCGTACAAGTCAATCACTGAGAGATGAACCACTTTCCTTAAAATGTACTCAGCCAGATGAAGCTCACATCCATATGAATGGGCATTTGGTTAATGGTTTCTCCTCAACTGGCAATGAGTCTTCAGAGGAAAGTGATGATGATATGCCCCTTGAACTCCCACCATCCCCTAAGGTATAAAATATTTATTTTAATTGTAATGTTTGAATATAATACATTAATTTGAAACAATTTATAGGATGTGACTCCACCCGAAGAGGTGTGTGAAAGAGAAAAACTTGTCAGAGTTTTAAAAGAAAATCTCCGAACAGAAGAAATGACTTTGGTGCTGTTGAAGAAATTACAACAATCACAACAAATTAACCAAATTCCTCAGAGTGTCACCATAACGCCTCAGGCAGCTCATACTAAAGATCATTCTAATTTGTTGTCATCCCAATTGCCGACTGGGAAGTCAGCTCAACCGCCAATGCCTCATGTACCTCATCATGCAAAACCACCACCTCCCCCATTAAATCGCTTGGTAAATTTAAACATTTATAATGTCATGTATTATATTTTTTCAACCAACAATTATTATATAGCCATCGTCATCGAGATCTAATGTCCATCAATCTCACCAGTCTATGTCTTCAAATCCTTTAATGGGTTCAAGTAGATTACCTCCTTCCAATGGTCTACAAAATTTGCAGAGGTCATCCAATGGTCGATCATCACATTCTGCACATTCGTCACATTCAGCTCATTCATCACCTTCAATTACACTTGAACGAGTAATGAAAGATCACCATTCCTCCAATACTTCCCAATCGGTAAAAACACATATTTTTTTAAAAAACATTATTTATTTGTTATTAAATAATAATTTCAATTGTTTATAGGAACGTTTGAGAAATGATGATGGTCAAACACCTGCTCAGAGGCAAGCTGCTGCTAAATTGGCCCTTAGAAAACAATTGGAGAAAACACTACTACAAGTAATTAATTTAGTTTTAATTTAATCTTACAGAATTTTAATTCATATCTTACTGAAACAATAATTAGATTCCTCCACCAAAACCTCCACCACCTGAAATGCATTTTATTCCAAATCCATCAAACACAGAGTTTATTTACTTACTGGGATTGGAACATGTTGTTGATTTTATAACAAACGGTGAAATGATCGAAGCCAGCATACCCAAAGATCCATATAAGTGTTCACAATGTGATTCAAACTTTACGCCCGTTTGGAAATTGGAAAAACCTTCTAGAAGTATGTGTCTTATATTAAATATAAAATTTAATAGTTAAAAAAAAATTTTAAAACATACATATTTTGCAGATAAAGAATCTAAAATTATATGTGAATTGTGCGTCACTAGCAATGTAAAGAAATCTCTCAAAGCGGAACATACAAATCGACTGAAGACTGCGTTTGTGAAAGCTCTTCAACAGGAGCAAGAAATAGAACAAAGGTTGGCTCAAGTATCGCCGCCATCTTCTGTTTCCCCAGCCCCTGTGCATCCAATTCATATAAATCCACCAATGCCGTCCCTGCCCAAGCCAGCGCCTGCTCCAAAACGTAACCCAACACCTCCACAACCGCATAAGATGCATCCTTCGGATCCGACAGGTGGTAAATTTAATGCTGCAGCTGCTGCTCACCTTGCCCTCCAACAACAAATGCTCAGAGGATTATCACCTCATCCAGCAGCTGCCATGTTGCAATTTGCACCACTTTTGTATCCATACCAACTAGCCATGGCGCAAGCTAGTGGAAAGAATTCGGCTGCTGCGGTAGCCGCAAATCTTGCTGAACTACAAAGGCAGGCAGTTGATTTGCAACGACAGTATTTAATGGAGATGATGCCCCAACAAGGCCAATCCCGGTCTGCATCACAAACACCCACGTCTGCGCACAATTGGAAATCATGATCCTAATGATTTAAGTATACCAAAATGCACGCTCTATTGATTTTCCAGTGACGTGTGACTATCAACATTATTATTATTTATATGTATATATATATATATATATATATATATATATATAATTGCACCCGGGAGGTCTGCGCAGGCGTTTTGTACTCGCACAAGCATGTTACGTGTTTTCTTGGACAGGTCTTTAGAACTATCAAAGTTGCCGGTTATCAATCAATGCATTCCAACATGTTACACGTTCATACTGCGTGAATTAGCTGTTGTGCCGTATCAACATCATTGTTATTTAAGACTAGGAAAAAGCATAACATATAAACGGCACACACTTGTTGCTACTATGCTCTCAACTGTCAATGTGTTGTGTATGATAATATCCATGAAATGGGTATGAAAAAAAATCAATAATATACTGACAAGTCTGTACATGTACACTTAACTAATTCATCATTACTATTCAGTCATTGTGCCGGACTCTATTTTATTATTATTATTTTTATATTTTAACTTTCAATTATTATTATTATTATTATTATTATTATTATTATTATTATTATTACGTTTCAGAGAAAACATTTGTAACAATGCGTTTGTGTTTGTACAAAATATTGTACAAAGTCACCTTGTATCAAACCTATTGTTTATATTGTTCAATTATTTTGTAAATAATCCAAGTATAAGATTAACCATACAAAATCTATGAAAATTTTTTTAAAAAAATGTATAAACAAGAGCGTTGTTATTAATGCGTCTGATCCAATATTTTCTTTGGTTTCATAATATTTTATTTGATAATTTTTTTTTTTATGGAACCATGTTTTTTTATGAATGTATGTATGAAGAATATTGTCTGAATGTATTTTTACTTATATAATAAAACCGTTGTACGTTTTTTTTAGTCAATTCTGTTTCCATTTTGTTTTTACCTGGATATTGTAAATAATAAATTTGATGGAATATTAGTTGTGCAAATTAATTTTTTTTAATAAATACAATATTTACATCTTATATTTTAATTGTTGACCAACACTATGTATAATACCGTAAAACGGGGTGAATAGAAATAAAATCAGGAAAGTTATTACTTCAACGTCTCCCTGACCGAATATTCGTGTTATCAATATGGACCCTTCACTAAACTGAATATACATAGTACGGACTTCGATGAACTCTAAACGCTCCATTTATTTCTACCGCCATACGGGTAGACTTTGAAAAACAACAACTGATAATTACCCTAATAAATTATTGCAAAAATAACCATTTCTTTTTTATCATGTAAGTATTTCAAAAAAAATTCATTTTTTTTGTTATAGTTTAAAATATAGTTAAGTTTCATAATTTGTAACTATTATTTAAAAAAAAATCAATGATTTAAATATATTGGTTATACTGACTTGTCAATTTAGGGGTTAGTAGAAACACAGTCGTTAAGGCTTGTACATATTATTATAAATTGTAAAAAACAAAAAATAGATCCATGTTTGATAACACTTTTTTATGATAAATAAAAAAAGCAGGGAACATAAAGGTATAGTATACTATACCTATGCTATAAAGGCATAGTATGTAATTTTCCCAAAATCAGTGAAAAATTTTTGCAAATTTACTTCCATTTCTGCTTATTTGTTTTTTAATTGAAATATTTAAGTTAAAAATACACAAAAAAAAAGCTTTTATGATACTGCAAAGTTCAAGTATGTTTATTCACTTCGTTTTACGGTATATTGATATTCCCTCAATAGTATTTATTACTATTTCCATTATTTTTATTTGTAATACATTTTAAGTAGGTATCGTAATCCAACAATAAATAATTTATTTTATATATTTCTTCTCCTAATTAATTTTTTACGTCAAAATAATTTTGGATAATACATATTCATCATTGTTAATTTACTATATTTGTTTAATGTTGTTTCCCTAATGTTCTCGATTTTAATATGACGTGATCTAATTTGTACAAAAAAAAAAACAATTATAGTTTAATCAATAGGTAGGTAGTTTAACTCTTAAGATCAGAATTTAATTGCATTTTAAGAGTGGCAAAAATCTTCCTACGCATAATGAGCCAATTAATAACCTAAAAAAAATTAATATTTTAAATTTTTTTTAGGAGGAGGAAACTAAGTTATGGTTTAGCTAAAAAGACAATACAACTCAACAATAATATGTTTAATATAATTAAATTCCGTCATTTTTCACCGTTATCACATAAATGGGTAATATTGTCATAGATGATGTATTATAGTAAGTATAGCCCGATAGCCGTATAGGTGTGTTTACATTGTGTAATCTGACGTTGTGAGTAAAGTTCTATCCATTTTTATAACATAAAGTAGGATAACTCGGAAGGCGCAGATATAAGGGGGGGCATCGAAGCAATGGTCCCCTCCCGAAAAAATCTAAAAAAAGTCTTTGGAAAAATATTATTAGCTTACTTTACATATTATATAAATATATAATAATAATACTATATTATTTAACATTAAATTATTCTTATTATACTTTCTATATTAGATTATAATGTTTTGTAAAATTAATATTGGTTTTCAGTCAATTCTATTTATATTTCTGTAATTTCTAAAATAGAAAAAATATCGATATCTGGAAAAATTCTAGGATAAATAATTGTTTTAAATCAACTGAGAGAAATGGGTCTGAATCTTAACAAGTGTGTAGGTATTGGTACTGATGGCTGCAGTGTTTGACATCAGAAGTTTGTAGTTGAAATTATAAAAAATTCACCGAATGTCCGTAGATGTACATGTTACAAGTTACAACCATTCTCTTAATATTTCGATTTTAAAATCAAGTAAAGTTCAGAGAAGTAACCCGTTTCCCGACCAAATCGAGGTCGAATCAGCGCATCCCCCACCATAGGCGTGCGCAGGGGGGATGCCGGGTATGCCATGGCATCCCCTGCAGAGTTATCATAACCATGTAGTTATTAGATATAAATGTTTTGATTATAAATTAGAATCATGAACTAAGATAGTTCATAGTATCTTGGTTTAAGAATTTAAATATTTTGATTCTTTTTTTATATTATTATTTTCTCATTATTAAATATTGGGAGTTGAGACGAAATCAAATATTAATTAGATTTTATAATTATATTTTCATAATCACCATAAATAATAAAATAGATTGCTAACTATATAGTATAATAATATAGTTGAAATCAAAATCAACCATTTTCGTGAGAATTGTGGGTTTTGTCGCCAGAACATTCGGGCCCCTGCGGTATTGCTTATTTTCATACTACCTACAACTATCAAAAATAAAATAATTTCGTTTAATTAAATTATCATTTTTTGTCATTATTATATAATATTATAATCAAATGTCTGTAGGTTTTTATACTGCTGTTACTTTATTGGAATGAAATCACAGTACAAGCTTTTCAAATTAAAACATCTAAAACCAATAAATAAGCTAAATAAAATGCATGTTAATTAATAATTTCAATTCGCTTTATATGGCAAGTTATTTGTACCTATTAAGAGTTTTTGTGGAGTTATTTTTTGTATTGAGCTAGGTATGTTTGAATATATCGGTGTGACCTTAAAAATTTACCTCAGTGAAAAATATCACTAGAGATTTACCCCAGGGAAAAAATTCACTAGACTAAATAAAATATTATATATTTGAAAATAATGTGTTTGGTTTAGGTATTTATTATATGTTTGAATTCTTCGTCTTACATTCACAATAGATAGATAACATAACAATTTTAAAATATAGGTATCAAATACATTAATCTTTTACTTTAATTTAACTGAATAAATTAAAATTGTAATTTATAAATTACTTTTAACAGACAACTAATAAAAGAACCTACATTCAACTTACAATATACGCGTGGATCTAGTCATTGTCTTAATTTTAGATTTTGAGCGGAGATAGTTTAATGTATTGACTTTACAAAGGGTTTTATAATTTTTGTTTCTTTGGTTTCCACAGACTTTTTTATATAAAATAAAAATGCTTTTATCTTCAACTTCAATAAATTTTTTGAAAAACACAAAAAAATATAGAAAAACTAAAAGTTTTATACAAAACTGATTTTATTATTTTGTTGTAATACAATAACGAAAAACTGTACGTAGATAAGTAGGTACAGTGAAACCTCTAAATACCTGAAACTCTCGGTCACCAAAATTTCGTCCGCTATTTGGAGGTATTCGTTATTGGCAGTTGTCCGTTTAGAGATTTTACGGTACTTGATATTTTTACCAAATATGTAATTCAAAACATATTATTCATAGATTTGAAACTTTTCGCCATTACGTAACTTATTATATGTCATTAAAATTTTCAATATAATTAATGTATGTATAATTACATTTTATATATAATTTTAACAAATTATATAACAATAATTCTAAACAGGATTTCTATTTTTTGTTTGTATTTAATTGTAAATAATGTGTTGTATTATCCTATTTTAGATTATGTATTTTTATATGTGTTTAATATGTACATAAATTATATGATTATATATTATTAATTATGATGTACAATTAATTTTTAATTTTTAAATACTGTCAATAAAAGTTCATAATAGCCAATTTGTAAATCTAATTTTTAGAAATATTTTTATGATAAGACAATTGTTTAAGTCAACTGATTTATTATTTACAATTTCTTTAAATGTTAATATTTATGTGGAGTAAATTATAATATTTGATTTTATATTATCTTTTTAAACCAAAATTGATTTTGTTCAAAAATTCCCGTTTTTCCCTTACTTTTATATCAAGTATAAGTTAAGGTGAAATTATTCCATTCTCATTGGTTTTAAGTTGATGAGGTGCAATAGCGTTAAATTTAAATAATTATTATAATTTAGTTTCGGAAATTAAAGAAATTTTTTTTATTTATTTATATTGAATTCAAAAATTTAGATACTATAATGTGTTTAGTATAATTAATAATTTAATATATCTATATTTCTACACAAATAATAATTAATTTTACTACTTAAAATTTTTTTTAAACACTGATTTTAATTAAATTAAAATGTTGTCCAAATACCTATATGTGTTTAGAAAATATATAATTTACCTCTACTTTTTTTTAAAAATAAAAACTAATTTTATTATATTATAATTTATAAGCTTTAAGCTATGATATATCATATAATATGTAATGAGTACGTAAAATATAATATTGTTAATAAATAATAGTTTAATACTAAAAAAAATGTCAACATTTGTATAATATATATGAATCATTCTGTGCAGTGTGTGTATGAGGTCTATATAATATAAGTTGAATACAATGATGAGGGATTTTTGTTTCTGTCTTCATGTTTTCAAGCAGAACTAACATTTTCAACTTGGCGGGTTGATTTTGGTAGCAAACTGAACCTAGTTGTTCAAATGTCGAAGATTTACAGTAAATACTTATCAATTTCGAAAAATCAATAATTTGGAAATTCGAGAATATTTACTCAACATCAGTTGACTAAACATAATTATTATTGCGATCTCTATTAAAAAATATATAAGTTATAACTGAACTATTCGAAGTTCAAATGATTACAAAACTGTATATTTAGTCGAAAAATTACGATAGGTATTTCATCTTAGAATTTTTGTTGTAGATAATTCAAAAAGTATTAACCATTAACACATTTTCGCAATTGCGTATATTAATATTTTCTGGATCTGATAAAATTATGAAAATAATTGGATTACAGTACCTACGTACGTCTTTATAAGTTAATACGAATAATAACTCCTGCCTAATTAATTATATCAACAAGAATGATATAATATTATTGTTCAATCTACCCTATGGCTATTACAAAATCCACTATGCAGCATAGTGTGTTATTAGGTTTTATTGTTTGGTTGCTTTTGTATTAAAAATACTCATTTTTATTTGTACAATTAAATATAATATAATTTAAATGTTTATTCTCATAATATTAAAATTAATTATAAAAAACGGTAACCGGATAAAAAAGCCACCGATAAAAAAACCATGGACAAAAGAGCCACGGATAAAAATCCATTGATAAAAAAGCTATGGGATAAAAAATCCACAGGATAAAAAAGCCACCGATAAAAAAGACGAATTTTAAATCAAGTATCATATGAATTTTCAACTACAAAATTACTTGTACATTTTATAATAAATAATAATGTTAAAATTGAATACAATAATTAATATAATTTATAAAAGTTAAAATTTACAATTTAAAAATATAATATAAAATAATAAATAATTAAAATAATCGTATTTTGTAAGCAATAGCTGTTAAATATTCGTCTATTGTCCGCTGTGTTAAGCCATTACTACATATTTTATACAATTTTTCTTGCATTTTTTCATAAGTTTTTTTTTTTTTTACTTAAATTGCCCATTACGAATTGGGCTAACTTTGTTTCATCTGAAGACAACTCTCATCTCATTTTCTTAATTAATGACCAAATAGAAGGATGATTGTGGCCTACTAATTTTGAAAAACGATAGTTCCACCCTTCTGTTTCGTTATTAGTTCGATGTCTATTATCAAGGGTAGATTGATAGACATTCCATATTGATGGTGGATGGGGCGGTGGAATATTTCGAAGTCTGATACCATTATTCGGATTATGCTAAACACTTCTGTAAGACCCATGGACATACGTGCACGGTATCAAAATAATCGACTAAATCTGTTGCCTCCGGTGGCATAATTGTTCTTAAAAAATCCATTCCCTCTAAAACTTTATTTTCTGGTAAAAATGCTTAACTATCGAGTTTTCTACAAAATATA
>WHPZ01590407.1:26575-36640 GCA_016617965.1 Macrosiphum rosae
AAGAAAATTTTAGGTAGGTAGAATATTTCAAAGTAATTTTGTAACTACGTATGTAATAACTAATAACTAATAATTACATAATATTTAAATTTTTTCAATGGACAAAATATTGTTTAATAGTGATTAGTCATAACTGATAGTATAAATATAAATTTTCACCAGGAGTGGGTAGTAACCTACTTTCCCGTTTTACCCCAACCATAACCTTTTACTTTTTAGCAACCATTAGGTGGATGGATATTCAGTAGGATGTAAATGACAACCCAGTAGGCGGGGTTTAACGTTTCCAAAGAAATTTTATATAATATTATAAATGTAGGTAGGTATAACTTATATTAAAATGTATAACATAGGTCCACATAATATACAAGGTGGTACCTTTAAAGTTAACCAGTAACCATTCATATTATTGAAAAGTATTAACGTTTGAAAAAAGAGGGTAAGTGCAGTGGGGTGAAGTAGGTCAGAGGTGGTGGAAGTTTGCACATCGTCCCTTCGGTCCTTGGACAGGATAGTGTATTATTCTTTATTACAGTATTCGATTTGAATACAATGATTGCATTCGATAAAAAAACAATTTTCAGCCGATGAAAGAAAATTTATGAATCATAAATATGTATTAATAAGTAACCATTAATTGTATATAATATACCTAGTAGGCTAGCGGGAATTAGGTAATTTTTAATTTGTATTCGTTTCTATGGTGATAAACAAAGTGTTAGAAAAAAAATAGGTTAGAAAAATAAATTTTAATAGTTTTTCCCGTGCCGTTTAAAAACTATTAAGAAAATAGTTCTCTCTAAAGTACCACCTTGATCCAATTTGCTAAAAGATAAGATACTATATGTTAAAATCGAAATACTCCTTCTGGTAGAAATTTTGGATAAAAAAAAATAAAATAATAAACATAATTGTATAACCAATTGTAAAATATTTCCAAAAACTGTAATACTTTATGAGAAAACAAGTAATTAGTTGTTTAGTATTTACCTATATGGCTATATAATATCATAATTTTAATGACCATCGTTATTATTACCAGAAACTATTAGAGGTTCAAAAAAACAGCACGCACGCGCAGTGCCGCAATTACAGCTTTGAGGAGCTAATTAAAAAATATTTTAGAGGCCCTTCACTGTAGACATAAACAGTGGCAGAAAGAATACAGGCATTTTGATAGTTTATGAATCCAACAAAAGTGTCCTATCTTTGCACTTGCCATTTTCCACTGCTCAACTTACCAAGTACACTGTAGCGCTCTACTAAAAAACACGGTGTATAATTAATAGTAAATATAATATATAATATACTGCACCGCGTTATTTCGTCGATTTTTGTATATCAAAACTGAAATATATTATATAAATATAGGTACGCAATAAAAACAGTTTCGGGATGTCCGCAGACAACAATAGATATAATACGGGGATCGTAGATAGGCAATTAAACGTACACCACCGCCGTTGGTCCATTTTTCGGATGACTTGTGCGAGTTGTAACACAATAACCATACTTTTAGGAACCAGACAAATTTCCGCAATAACCATACTTTTAGGAACCAGACAAATTTCCGCAATAACCATCGCCGGAATCAATCAAATGAAAAAAAACCGGGTAAATGGGTAACGCTCTGCTGTGTCTATAGAGAGTCACTGTAATTGATAATTGATGTGTTAAATTTGAATTCAATGATATAAAATCATTGTGTAAGAAAAATGATCCTGAGCGAAGATAGATAACCATATTAGTACTACAGTAGGTTAAATTAATTTTTGACTAAAAAAATGCATTTAAAAATGTCATTATGTGTATACTGTATAGAATATAATAATATATTAATATACATTCTAAAAGTTTCAGTACCCACGAATAATATTTTTAAATTACAACAAAATAATTAAAACCTTTATTCTTTGTTTTAATATGTAATTTAATCGAAATTTGAACTTCATAGGTATTACTGTAAAAAAAGATTTTGTTTAGTTGGTTAAAGTATAATATGAACTATTTATGAAAATCCTTGTTTTAAATTTTCAATCCTTAACTATAAAATTGAATTTTAGAATTTTACAACTATCTACATAAAAATGTTGCAAATTTTCGTGATATTGATGAATTTTGTAAAAATATTAGTCACTCATAAACATTTTTAGATATACTCTCAACTTTGAGATTCTGAGTGGTTTTACAATGGTGTTTATATTTTTTTTATCCTGTAGAGTGTAGATATACAAAATGTCTATTAGAAGGAGTGCTTCCATTTCAACATAATTTATTATAGTATCTTATATTTTAGCAAATTGGATCAAGATGGTACTTTAGACAGTTTATTTTTCGATTTTCTCAATAGTTATTTAATGCCACAGGAAAAACCACCGAAAAATTACAAAAAACCTCTAAAAACGGGATTTTAATTTTTAACGCTTTGTTTTTGTGTGGTCTATATTACCTACTTAAAAGTACTCAATGTAGGATGATAGTATCGCGTAAGTTTCCACACCACCTTTGCTCATTAAAAGACATAATATCACGTCGTCCATGTTGTTTTAAATAAACCAAAACACGTGAACGCCGGTCGACTACATCAATATTGTAATTTACATACATCGGTACAGCGAAAACTGCCCTTGTCGCGTATAACAACATATACATTTTATATATCAAAAAAACATATTTTAATATAAATAAATAGACATAGAATTTAACGTTTAATAGGTTTTAATTAATAATCTCTAAATTTGTCGCAGCACGGCATTTGCACTATTTCGGTTTACTAGCTTTGAATTTTCGTGTGTTTCATCCTCTGGAAAGGCGAGTTAGGCTGCTGGAGTTGAAGGATTTGTATTTGCCACATAGTATTATAAGTCCAAGAGGAGTAAAAATGGGTTAAAATACCTGTATATACCATAATATGTACCTATACGGGTTTCATATAGAAACCTGGTAAAAAATTTGGTGGGTTTCGGGTTTCCTATTAGAAACCGGGTAAACATTTCGTGGGTATCGGGTTTTTCGTTAAAAACAGGGTGCAATATTGTTTGCAGGTTTCGCGTCCGAAACCGGGTACAATTTGTTATCGAGTTACTGGTATATAAGGAACAAATAAGGGTGAAATTCTACGCGATTTATGGGTTTTGAGTTAAAAACAGGATACAATTGTTTGGGGGTTTCGCGTCCGAAACCGGGTACAATATATTTTTGCGGGTTACGGGTATAAGAGTGTGTCAATTTATTAGCGGGTTATGGGTTTTGAGTACAAAACCGTGTAAAATGTTTTGCAGGATACCCGTTTTTATTCCCTGAATTTATAACATCCATGTGACAGTGTTGGGAATAATAAACTATTCTAACTTATATACCACTACTTAGGTATATAAATTAAAATAATAAATTCATGTATAATAGTTGAGAATAACAGTGTTTTTAAATTTTTTATTTATCATATTTTTATTAAATACTTATATATTATTATATTTTATTTATTATTATTTAAAGATCACCAAAGTCTTATTTCTAAGTCTCCAACCACTATTCCGTCTATTCCTATTGGACCTTTCTGTTCAATCTGTCTTATTGACACTATTGTTTATAGTGGTGGACACTAGACGGTGATAACTATTTTCAGCAAAAAAACGCTTGCCAAGTCAGGGATCGGCATGTAAACTTTCTTGATTTTTAATTTTTAGAAATGTATTAACTGATATCACACCCAAGTGGTATAACAGTTTGAATCCAGAAAAATTTCGGTGTGAACAGCCCTACAAAAAAATCATTTTCATTTTCATTTAGTGAGATAGATCTCCGAAACTGGAAAGCTGATTTCGTTGTTTGGGGTCTTGTTAGATTCATATTGATCAAGAGAAGTGCAGTGAAGATTTTCAGAACTTTATCTTTAATAGTTAATTCACTAAAGAACATTAAAAAAAATTAAAATAAATTTTATTGGGTTTTTTTTGATGCTTTTCAGCTTTACAGCTTTGTAGTAAATTACGATTGGAGGTAAAGTTCTGAAAATCTTCACTGCACTTCTCCTAGCCAATGTGAATCTAATAAGACCCCAAATAACAAAATCCGTTCTCCAGTTTCGGAAATCTACCTCGCTAATATTATAAATCTCTCTCATTAATATTTTATATTAAAGCTATCTAAATTATCCACCTACTCATCATTACTGAGTAACATATTTATTATTTTCCTATTTAACACAAATTGTTGAAGTTTTCAAAATTCAGACTTTTTTCATTTTAATTACTATAGGTACTTACTTGATTAAAAAATCAAGAAAGTAATATATTGCCTTTCTCAGAAACCGACACTGCGCTGATATCGATGGTTAAGAAATAATACTTTGGTAGTTTCAAGTTTGGTATTTCATTTAACGTGATGTCGTGATTCGAGCAACTCAAAGACACCATAATTTATATTATCCTTAACTTTGTGTAAAACATGTAACATCCTCTATGTCGAACAGGAATGTACGGTTAATGTTGAAGCTTCTGAAGTTATAGAAGAATTTAAAAGTTTTGTGCCATTTCAAAGGCGATTGTTATTATATAATATAAGTTAATACAATTAATTTGTATCATAAATAAATTATACTAGTGTTGTTTCAGTTTATTTAGTAATAAATATAAAATAATGATTTATAAATTAATATATTATAAAATAAAACAATAAATTATCATAAGTAATAACTACTTACATATTACATATAGAATTATATTTTATATTACTGAATCAGCCAATAGCCATATAGGTAAATATTATACAATAGGTTATAGTATTGGTTAATGAACCAGGGTCAGATAATTAAAATATATTATTAACTTTGGGGTGTTTTATATACCAAGCTTAACGATGTTGAAACATTGAGGTGCATAAATCTCATTCAGCTTTGAGAGATATAATCCTTCGTAAATAACTGCATTAATTGTTGATGTGTGCGGCGCCTATGAATTTAAAAAGGTGTAATGGTTTTATATTGAAAAGAAAAAGAACTTATACTTCACAAACAAACGAAAAGAAACTAAAGAAAGTTAAAAATCGGAAAAATATAAAGACGATTTACGAAAGACGAAAGTAAAAACTGACTATGTATTATACTATAGGTACAAATGTATTTTGAACAAAACTAAAACGGTAATAACATTAAAAAGAAAACTAACAACTAACATACTATTTAGCCAGCATGTCTATTATTTACTATTTTATTAAATATGAATAACTTGTTTGTGTACGTTTTATTTTATGTTTGTGGCCAACACGCACGATACTAAAAATTAATACTAAGTAGGTACTAGGTATAGTTCTCCACTGTCCACTGTGCCACTGTGCCACTGTCCTTAGGACTAGCGGGAGTCAGGGCAAATAAAAATTCATCACTGTGCCTAAAATGTTTGATTAATTTAGTTTTGGCTTCAATATTGCAATATTATTGTATTATTGAAATATGTAAAATATATGAAAAAATTATCATACTCAAATTTTTACTATAATAGTTGTTTCTCTAAATCTTAAATGTATTATAAATTATAATACGTATCTTATAAACTTGTAATCAGGGCGTTTCACCCGATTTAAAAAATTAAACAAACGTTTGGGTGTTAATAACCGTCATTATTCAGGTTTATATAATGGTTAATACTTAATACGGATGTTTAGTAGATAAGAAAAAACATAATTTTGTATGCCTAGTTATTTTTATTAGAAACTTTTTGAAAATTTTTATTTAGTTTTTTTTTTAGTAAAATGTCCCAAATATTGTTATCATTAAACAAATAATTAACTACCTAATCAAACGAACCACATTAAATATATATTATATTCACAATGATATATCACATGAAGATTGTAAAACTCAAAATTATTCGGGTTTTATGGGTTTCGGGTTTAAGGCTTTTTATGGGTTTTACGGGTTCTGGTTTAACTGTACAATTATATAATATTATATAGGTATATTACCAACGTTATCTGTAAATTATTGTGAACGTTAAGAATTATTAAGGTTGCACACTAATGTAAATTTGACTATAATAAATATTTTTTGTTTACAAAAGTAAACCAACGCAGGGGAGGCACATATTATATCAATAGATGTGGCTGACGAGTGCAGTCAAGTTACCCTCATCGTCACGACTAATTTTTTATATTTTGATTAAACTCTATGAACGTGAAATTTTTCGGAATTTCGATCATGTCTTCCGGGAACGTATGCAAATCATCTACAACACTACAACAGAAGTAATATTCGTGCTGTAGAGTGTCCTAGATATACTGTTGCAAGAATAATATATATGTTAAGTAAATCGTATATGCATTATGCATATTATTACATTCATGATTCTTCGCCTCCTCGATTATTATAACGTTATAACTTTTACAGTCTCTGAATTGGCGCAACTAGGGGGGGTCCATAGGGGACTAGTGCATCAATGAGCTTAAAATATGCATCCCAAAAAATTATAAGTATTTTTCTATTATATTTTAATTATTTTGAAGTAAAATTATCAATAAATACTAAACTGTTGCACTATATATACTATATACATTATACCTATACTGTATGGTGTATATCGAGGAACATAATAATATAATAGGTATAGGTAGGTACTTCCGACTAAAAAATAAATTTTTATACTATAAAAAAAATCAAACTTAACTTTCGTGATATTTTGCATTATTGTTTATGGATTTTCCGAGGGATTTTCTCAATAATAAAATGTAAACGATATTTACAAATAGTTGAAAAAAAAAAAATTTATTAATTAAATCCTACCGTCATTATTGCATTGAATGATTTAATTTTGCATTTAATTTTAATTCTATCAAAAACCACTTCACAGGATAAAACCATACAAATTAGAAAAACTGTTAATAAACATTTTTTTGAAACGTTTTTGAAAAAATCAACAAAAAAAAAGCACTTTTCAATTTCATAATTGAACGTGTTGTAACACGACATGCACTTTCATAGCACTTTGCTACATTTTAATTCAATCCATAAAAAAAAGCAAATGCTTTAAGAAACGAGCCCTGCTTATAAGTTATAACTTAATATTATGAAATAATCTTTAGTTTATTTAATACTGTATAGAACAGGTCACAGATACGTAGTTATTACTTATTAGTTATTTGTGTACCTATGTATATATTTTTTTTTATTTTTATTTTTTTTATTTGAGATTTCTCTCTAGCTCCTCCAATTATATTATATTTTATTATGTACAGCTAGTACACACTACACACACAACTTGATTTATATATGCATTTTTTCTCTCTCTCCTTTTCCCCTTAATTCTATCTTATATTTAAAATGTAATTGGAATTTTTTTTTCGTAATAAACAAACAATAATAATAATAATAATAAACATAATAATATTATATTATAACTTGACTAAATAGCTTTCAACACGGGGTAACGACGCTGCTTTTATTTATCGATGGCAATGGCGAAATGCGGGATGTTCGCCATGAATGGGAGCACGTTTACATTGTTCCCTTTTTTATAATAAGCAATTAAATTGTGTTCAAAAATGTTTTATGAAAATTAAAAATTTTGATATTATTTAAATATTTTAAAATATACTGCTCCAACAATCACAAACGTGTCTCAAGGGCAACGCCAGGGGGCGGGATGGCTATAATATAATATTATAATCGAACGTGTCCTGACTGACTCACTAACGGATCAACGTAAATCCTAAATAATGATAGCTTGAGGCTTACAATTTTCACCTTACCTTCGTACACCATGTAAGTGTACACTGAGATAACATCTTCCAAAATGCGCATTTTAAAGTGGTGATTGCTAAGTATTTTGAGATTCAAGATGAAAATTATTAAGTTTTGTACTTCATGCACCAAATATAAAAAAAACGAATCGAGAAAGTTTGAATCATATAAAGTTAACACTTTTAACGGGCAACGAAGTACACGTGTTTAGCTATAGTATATTAAATATTATACAATATTATATATTTTTAAGAGATCGTTTTACTAACTTATTTTTAAACACCGAACTGGGTTGTCTGGTAGGTTATTGTTGAGAGTTTTGAAAATAATGTATTTGGGGGAATTTCAATTTTTTTTGGAAATTTTTATTGTATTTTTTTCCTAGTTGGTTAACCTTTTCTATTTCTTAACCATTTATATTGAGGCTGTTAGGTTAGTTTGGGTAGAGGTATACCACTATACTAGCTTGTGGATATAATATTACGAAGGGATAAGGACTAGCGCGCTTGGGTAGTTGAATTTAATTTGGTTATAGATTAGTATAGATAAAGTCTTGGTCAAATTTGCATACTAAGATACCATGGTATTATAATATCTTGGTAGTATTTTGTATGTTAGCGTTTTTATTTTGATGAAAAGTTTAAATATAAGTGCGGGTGGCGTATAGGTGTATGCATCTAGGTAATTAAAATGGTTCATTTGGGTTTTAAGTGTGAACTTAAAGTTATATTTTCATCTAAAATTAATCATTACGCCTTTTTTTAAGCTTAACAGAAAATAATAATAATAATATTGATCTTATAACTTTTAAAATGATTTATTTAAAGAAAAAAAATAAGTACATCTCTATTAATTAGGGGGAAATGTACTTAACTTGACTATAAAATTAATTAACTGATTAGTAACTGTATATATAACGAGAAAAATTAACTCGTTAGTTAAAAGTTACATTAAAAAAAAGTAACTCGTTATAATATAACTTAAAAGTACCTTTACTTATATTTCCTGTTATTTAATAATATATTAATGATATTATACTCTATATATATCACTCGTTTTACTCTACACTTATGGTTTATTTTTTCCGAAGTATACTTTTATCACTTTTAAAAATAATTGAACATTAATAAAGTGACGGGTCTCATTTCGTCAGTCGTCACACCAATCCGTGCAAATACCGTAGTAATATTTTATTTTCTCTTCGCGTGTCCCGCAAGACATTGTTCAAGAAATGCATGCCTCGCTAACAAAATGTAGAACCTATATAAAGTATATAAAATATCATATTACTCGCATATATATAAATATACTAATTTACTTTAAAAAAAAATACCTACTTGTCAATGTCGAATCCCTTTCGTTTTATGACTTTTTTAGTTTTATATCGTAATGTAATATGCCTGTGATATGTTATATATATATAAGCTCGTAACTGACAAATTAATTTAATACGTGATTACCTCTACAATATATATTAATATCCCACTATTATAGCTATAAATATGTTAAATGTTTATTTAATTAATTTATTATTATACAGGGTGATGCTACAATTTTTATATTATTTCTGATTGCTTGTAAAAATATCGAGTTCACCTTATATTTTTCAACTTTTCTATTTTTAGAAATTGTTTTAATAATTTTAATTCGAAGGATTAAAAAGTCGGCTAGTATTCGAAACTCATAAGCAGAATAACAATAGCGATAAAAGGTTTTGAACATTTATTGAATAATACCTATGTTATAGTAATGAGTTTTTACTGCAAGGAATAATTAATGGGTTTGTTTTAAAAATAATGAGTTTCCCATAATTATTATAAAGAACTAGGACAAAGTTTGTAATAACAGTGCAGTATTTTAAATAAGCACTCTTAATATTGATACATTATCCTATACAGATATTTCATCGGACACGATATTATATTATGATTGGTTCAGTTATTTAAGTAACTGAAATCGAAAAAGGTGGGCAAGTGGGTGTCGCTCTGCTATACAGTAGGTTACAAGTGGGTCACTGTATAATGGATGATATTAAATTTGAATTCAACGATATATTATCATTGTATAAGAAAAACGATTCTGAGCGGAGACGGTATGTCAGTATAGGTATAAGACATACTATATACATATCTATGATATTAAACAAAAAATTGACCTACAATAGGTACCTATAAAAAATTCCAAATTAATCATATCACAATATCCATTAGGTACTTATAACGCGTTATATACATCAACAAAAACCGTGATACTATCATAGATATATAATAGTACACTTTAGAAGTTTCAAGTACCCACGAATAATATTATTCAATCACAACAAAATAACTAAA
>WHPZ01590408.1:0-19789 GCA_016617965.1 Macrosiphum rosae
GTTTGGCTTCGAAACTTCTTATCCAATTGTCATGCAGTTTTTTTTAAATGAAAGAGGATATCACGGAGCAGGTTTTAGGCATAAATAAAGTCCGATAATGTTAGTCGATAATTAGTTATCTATACATATACATTTTGAGATTTCAGATGGAAATTGTTGTTTGTAATTGGTTGCCATGGTTATATAAATAATAATAATGATAAAAAAAAAAAAAATTATTTTCTTTTCTTTTTAAATATAAATTATACTTAATGGGATTAAATAAATTGATTATTTTCATCAAAAGTAGATGGAACTGAGTAAAAACGACAAACTTGGTATAACTTTGATACTTTAGTGTTAAATCATACACTTCCGTACAAACAACACGGGGGCCGCGATCTACCGCAGGTAGATTGTCTACCTGATAATGTACTGCTGCGATTCAGAATTTTTATTCCGGGCAACGGAAAAGATAAGATACATTTTGAACACCATACACCGTATATTGAATAACGAATTGAACAAAGTTTGAGTCATATTGAGTTGATACATTTAACGGGCGACGAAGTGCACGGGATCAGCTAGTTGAAATATACGTACGACTGTACGAGTAATACTTATTGCAAATTTCAAATTCAAACTATATTGGTTAAATTTAAATTACCAACGTATACCATAAAACCCTAGTACCCATAATTTATGTGACATAATAATAATATGTTATTTGAAAACAATACTTTTAAACCTGGGCTGATAGCAGAGGTTCCAAATATACCTAGAAGATTTGATATTTGTGAGAGAAAATATAATTATTTTTAATAAAAAAAAAACCTAAAGGCTGGTATTTCTAATTATTTTTCGTTGTATTTTGCAATTTTTTACGACAACTCTACGTAGAATTTACCAGAAAACATAGGTATAAGAGATGAAGAGATAATTGGGAACGGCCTGCCACCTTTCGGAATCCCTTAGCCAGAATCTAAGTTAAATCCGTAAAATGATATGGATTTCTTCAAAAGGACGATACCCATGCGTTTGTTGTCTCTGTCTTACAAACGTACGACATACCAATTTTTCGTTCAATAGTTTCAATAGAAGAGTGGATGTTATTTTTGATATTAGAGTGAATTGACCTTTTATCAAACTTTCGAGCAAGAACATTATCTGTGCTTAAGCATCGGATTTTATATCCAATATTATAATAATGTTCAATCGGGAATCGGGATATGAGTATTTTTAATTTGTAATATCTCACATACCTATAGCCATACGCCCAAATTCATCTTGAAAATTAAAATAACTAAAAAAATCGCCGACGCTTAAGCACAAATAAATAGGTTCTTACTTGAAAGTTTTTTACAATAGGTAAATTCACTTTAATATCAGAACTAACAGCACACTGACACTGTTGAAACTAGTGAACAGAAAATTGTCGGTGTCGTTCGTGTGTAAGACGGAGACAATAAATACATGGGTATAGCTTCCTCTTGAGAACAAATCTTGTGTGACCAATATAATAACAGGCGTAAATAGTGTTTGGAATTTGGGGGGGGCTCGGGTAGCTCAGGTCTATACTTGATACTCTTATGATGATTTTAAATTATAGTAGTGAAATCATTAGTTTTTTGGAGGGCTAATCCACACGGCTCCCCCCCCCCCCTATTTGCGCCCATGAATGTAATGTATGTACACGCCGTATCTAATTGAATCTTTTTATAAATACCTTTCAATCCAACGACGAACATATAATAATACAACACGTATAAAATGGATTCCATCCATTTCGACGTCCGACGGCTTCAAATGCCCGTTCCATAAGGTAAAACGGGACCCTATTACTAAGGCGCTCCACAGCTCCACTGTCCGTCCGTCTGTCACCAGGCTATATCTCATGAACCATGAAAGCTGGAAAGTTGAAATCTTCACAGATTGTGTATTTCGGTTGCCGCTATAACAACAAATACTGAAAATTATAGAATATTTAATATAAGCAGTGTTGCCAACATGTTTGTAGCTGATGATGCTACCCTTCGTACGCGTGAGTCCGACTCGCACTTGTTGAAATTTCTTATAATTAACATAAAACAAACAAAAAAGTGATACGATGATCGACCCAGGACGAATCTATACCGCCTCGCCGACCGAATTCGAATGATTCGCGAACGACAATGGCGCTCGGTAGGTACTTATTATTGTTATTTTTATTATTATTATTATAATTATGTTTTTTTAACTAAGCATTTTCGTCTTTATCATCGTCTCGTAGGCTATTCCGTCTTACTATTCCTTGAATATAATGTATGTACAATGTACACGTATCTAATTGAATCTATTTATAAATGCCTTTAAATTCAACGATAAACATATTCCAAGACTGTTAATATTACAACACGTATAAAATGGATTCAAAAAGTCCGACGGCTTTAAATGCCAGTTTTTTTTTATTAAAATAAAACAAAAAAAAAGTGATACCATGATCGTCCGGCGACGAATCTATACCGCTTCGCCGGCCGAATTCGGATGATTCGCGAACGACGATAGCGCTGGGCAGGTAGTTATTTTTATTATTATTATTTTTACTGTTATTATTATAATTATTTTGTTTACCTTAGGGTTTTCGTATTTATCATCGTCGTAGGCTATTCCGGCCTCGGCAGAGACCGACTGCTGCAGCAGGTATTGAACACAACATATAATAATAATAATAATATATAATATACCCCGAAAATTCGCATACATAGGACGTATAATAAGTGATTGCGCAAACACTATAATAATTACATTATCAACACGGGCTACCCAGCATCTATATACGTACACTGTCTACAAGATATAATATATATATATATTATATATATAATATATATATATGATTAACAGGGTGGGCCGGGGCCTTTTCACCCACATCGCGATATTCAATGTTACGGGCGTGCGAACAATTTAATATATATTATAATAATATCGTAAGCCAACACTGGAAAACGCCAAGTCCCATAACTCGGTTTCTATAAGTGCACATTACATTATACGATATATTATACGTACTTGGGTTTAAATTTCCGTAGAAATATGCATTTTTTTTCTGCTTACCTGGCAAGAAAAAAAATTGTCCGGTTTTTTTCGTACCGAGTTTACTAATAAATTATGAAACCCCTCACCGTATATAATAGCCGTCTACGTTTCGTCGGAAGATTACCGCAGTCTAGAAAACGATAGTCGATAAAAAAAAACGTAAGTCCACTCGTCGTTAATTGTCGTCGACAATATAACAGGTAGTATATGTATAATATTAATATATTATATTGTGCTATAGCGTAATATTACAATATCCACCGCATGAGCATCCATCATGCGACGAGTGTTCGTAGGGAAATATTTACATATTACGCACCGACGGTCAATTATTATCGTCATTTGATAAAAAAAAAAAAAAAAAAAAAATGACAGTGCCGTTTAATACTATTAAACTTTTACGGCTAATTGTACCTACGCATAAACGATTAAATCTAATCTAATATATAAAATTCTCGTGTCACAATGTTGGTTACCATACTTCTCCGAAACGGCTTGACCGATTTTTATGAAATTTTATAATTTATACGCATATTCAGTAGGTCTGAGAATCGGCTACTATCTATTTTTCATACCTCTAAGTGATAAGGGTTGTCCAGAAAAAAATAAAAATAGTATTAATAATTAAATAATAATAGTGTATTATAATATACTGCGTTTGCTATTACAGGTTAATCGGGCATGTTTGTTGATTTGTGTGTTGATTAGACCTCTGGGTAAAAGATAGGTTAATTTAAAAAGGGTTAAATTTGGTTTTTTTTTTTATTCAACGGATTTTAGTACGGTTAGGTTAGGTTAAGATTTTGTATTAATTGATTATACTAATCCACCGCAGGTGAAATTAAGTAAAAATGACAAACTTGGTATAACTTTGATACTTTAGAATTAAATCATAAACTTACATACAAACAGCACGGGGTCTGCGTTCTACCGCGGACAGGTAGATTTCCTACCTGATGATAATATATTGCTGCGAATTAGAATTTTTATTAAATCTAGAACATCATACACCGAATATTCAATAACGTATTGAACAAAGTTTGAATCATATACAGTTTGTACATTTAACGGGTAACGAAGTGCACGGGATCAGCTAATAATAATATAAAAAATTAAACGACGAATAGAAGACGGGTCGCGTGTACAGTACACACAGCGCAGACTGTAATTTTGCTTTTGTCAAATAATAATAGTATAATAAAAATCCAATAATCTTCAAGTGCGTGTCGTTCTTTATCACAACAATACCGTTATATATGATCGAAAATGCACAGGGGTGGTTCTAGGATTTTTAAATGGTGGGTGCTAGTTTGCGTATAATGGTCCTAAGGTACTTATTAGTTATTATGGAAAAAAGTTATGATAGGTTAGGTTTGGTTAGGTTAGTATTTGAAGCTTAAACGGCTAGGAAAATCAGTCTTGCAATGTGCATTTGTTTTGGGTATTACATAAAGAGTTTGACATATAATTATTAATTAAGATACATAATTCAATAATTGTATCAAAATATAAAGTAATTTTTTTTTTTAAATATGTAGATACATAATACAATGTATGAATTTTTAAATTTGTTTACATTTATAATTAAGATTGACCAGTCCTCTAAATGCATTCTCCTTTTTTTTTAGCAAATTCATTTACAACTAAGTCAATATCTATATGTTTTTCTGTATAAACATTTAATAGAGCTAAGCCATTCAACCTAGACTCAGTCATTGTTGTGCTCATGTAATTTTTTAATCTCCTGAATTACCTCTCAGCAGTTGCTGTCGATACTGGGAGCGTAGCCAATAATTGTAAGAGGATTTTGATATTTTGAAAAAATTCTTCACAATATGGGAGAGATATAACAGCAGTATGAGGATTTGAGGAACATTTCTATTTTATTCCATTTCGCATTCCATAGAATTATTTATGCTTTTAATATTAATTCTGAACTTTCAAATAAAGTGCTGAATGTTAAGTTAGAATTTTCAGAATGTCTTCAAACACATTATGTATATTTTTCACATTTTCCATTGCACTAGACCCTGCTTAGAACTTTGTAACTGAATACTTTGGTCTTGGTGATATCTGTGCACGAACATACTGCCGGCGAAATCGCGGTAAGCCCTACGGCCCACGGGAGGCCGTACCGAAAATTTTACCTACCTACCTAATTTTAAATAATTAATAATACGCGGGACGGCGGGTGCTTCAGCACCCTAAGGACCCCCCTAAATCCAACCCTGAAAATTCATGTACGTACCTTGCTGCGATATTGACTCCAAGTTATAAGCGCGAAAAACAAGTGACAAATATTACGAAGGTTTGAGCAAATTGTTACCAAATCTTAATTGTTTAATTCCACATTATAGATTCCGAGGGGAGTGGATTATAATTATGTGCGTTTTTTCTGTTATCAACATTCGGGGTAGTGAAAATGCTCCGATTTTTTACTGCAGCATCTTATCTGATAGAAATGTAATTATTACTTTTGAGAGAATAAAATTGTCAAATAAGCGAAAAATAATTTCAGTTAGATATAAGTTCATATAAGTTTTTCTGTCCATAGCTAACATTTAGTACAAAGCTCCTGATATATTGTTGCAATATCAGTTGAAAAATATTAAAAATACATAGTCACAATTTTTTTTATAAGCATTTAAAGATCAAATTTTGAAAAAATTTATCAAATTTAAAATTGAATAATTATTTTGTAGTTAAAAATTTATAAAATGTTCAACTTTTATATCTAAGCATCTCATATTATAATCGAAAGTCAAAGCTAAATATCTTACTTTATTGACTCTATTTATTTTAGAGTATGTTGAGTTAACTGATTAATTATCATTATTACAAAATATTAATTCTTGAAAAGTGAAGTTTGAGTAATTGTATACTATAGAAATTAGAGAAGGCCATACAAACTGTTTTTCATAGTTTGTAGTTATTTTTATAGAGTTTAGTTTCTGGATTAAAAGGTTTGTTCAATGATTGATTTACTATGGACTAGGTCCCATGAGTAAGTACAAACTACGAAAGGAATACATTTCATATTTTAATATTTGTAAATAGTTCTAAACTATATTAGAAAAATATCAATATTTTGAATGTCTAGACAAACATTTTTAACTATTGCTGTATAGTGTATAATATAAATAAATAAACATAATTAATATAATACTATAAATACTCTTAAAATAAAACTTTGATTTTAATATAACATAGTTTACACCATTGCTCACAATACACTTACCACAATACCAGCCGTCCACCCTCCCATTCGAATAAGGCGGATGGTTTGGATGGTTGCTGTTGTTTCCCTGGCCACTGCGTACTTGGATTCAGCGCCATTAGATATTACTTCTTAGTAATTATAGTTACAAGTTTATGTTTTAATAATTACTTTGGCAGCTAGATTTTTTGAATTTCCCAGACCCCCTACCCGATCCATCTTCAGTCCGTATCAAACCTTGTTATCGAGGCATCCTATTCCATTATTTTGTATTAAATTATAAGCTGACGTAATAGCACGGACCAAGATAGAGGTCTATCTATCTTAGTCCGTGCTTAATAATATAATATTTAAAATATTTAGCGCCAAATAAATCATAGATAATATATATCACAGGTCCCGAAGTACATCTTGTGGACACAGTGCATCCCGCATGGACGTTATCACAGTGACTGATAAACGTGGTGCGTATAGTGTTGGCAACACTGCTCTCTACTGTTTATCCGGGCACTCGCGTACGCCGTGTGTCTCTCTTGAACTCTTTACGTCAATATCACCAGAACGAGACTCTGAAAATACAGAATGGTAAGATTTTCATCTGTTCCGATCCACGTTTGTGGTGGTTTTATTGCTATATTCAATATCAATATTTTGTCCCTTAGGGTATCGACATCGACCATAGGCGCGGGCATAAAGCCAAACGGACTGCACCCAAGTCCAAAGATGTATATTTGTTGCTGTTGGTCAAGGTAAGTACGGGTTGCAGACAACGCACTGTTCACCGTTCGTTTACACAATATTGTATTATTAATCGTTCTCTACCTTGTAGTTGTACCGTTTCTTGGCCCGCCGAACCCGTTCCCATTTCAACAAAGTTGTATTGAGACGTCTGTTCATGTCTCGTATTAACCGTCCTCCGATATCGTTGAGCGCTATCTCTAAGTACATGACCAAGATCGCCGATGAAAAGCGTATTGCAGTTATCGTTGGTACTGTTGTTGATGACAAGAGGTTGTTCAAAGTGCCCAAGCTTACAGTACGTCCCTGCCGACTTCCACCCTTCCATCGGAAGCTTTCATAGTAACTATTTTTTGTTCACAGGTTTGTGCATTGCGTGTGACTTCGGGAGCCAGAGCTCGCATCTTAAAAGCCGGTGGAGAAATCCTTACTTTTGATCAACTAGCATTGAAGGCACCAACTGGCAAGAATACTGTTTTATTGCAAGGTGAGAGTTTACAGTTACTATTAATTAATAATATTGAAGATTGCATTTTACGTTTGTAATATGATTTTAAAGCATTAAATAGTGCTACTTGTACTGAACAATCTAGAAGTGGTATTAGAATTTAAAACCCATAACTTATTTATAGTATTTATTACGAAAGAATAACTCATTCTCAAACAGTATTATTTGTGAAAGTTATTTTAATTAACAATTTTTATTTTCTTGTTATTTATAACCTAAAAATGTTACTATTTCTTTATTAGCTATTATGAACTAATAAATGATAAACTACAGAATAAGTTTATCTAGTTTGATATCGCCCAACTAAAAGGTTATTTTGCTAGGTAAGGGCTCAGTCAAACAGAAAGCGGTCTACCCGCATGGGCACTAAATAATACAGCTGCTCCTGCTCGCCGTGGTCAGTGTGCCTGTACAATCTCCCTTTGTTTGACTGAGCTTAGGTTTGTTGTTAGAATTCTGACAACAATTTAATTAATACATTTTCATAGGTGCAATTATGTGGAAAGGCCTGGCCCATCTGTCTTTTAATTTAATTTTAGTTTAATATATAAATCATCAGGGGTTATGCTGCTGATACAATTCTAGCACCCCCAGAAAAGTTTCCCTAGTTTTGGCCATGGGTAATAACCATTAAAATTGGTATATGTTATTTAGTCCACGTGAATTTAAAACTATTAATTAACTTATTGCTTGGAAGGAAGTCACTTGTCATAATGTTCTTAAATGCAAATTATTTGTTAAATAAAAGTGTTAAAATTTTATTTTGTTTATTATATTTTAAATTGGTGTTCCTACGGACTTGTCTTTTTATCCACAAATATTTGTTTTTATTGTAATTATTACAAAAATAATTAATTGAGAATCAATTAAATTATCTTTGATAATAGCAAGTTACTGTCATTATAAAGGCAAATGTTGTTACATTAATACTCTTAATTTTATTACGGAAATAACTACCAAACCACTTCTAGCTGACAGCTGACTTAATATGAACCCTTCGCAATAAACAACTGACAATAAGATTTGATGTATCTTATAAATTTGATTAAGGGGTGTGAATAGTATTGAAAAATTCTATGAAAATATATTTTTGTATTTCCAATAATATGGTTTATTGAGTGGTTTGAGAGTAAACACCTATTATCAATATTGTAGAAGATAAGTTAATCTATGTCTGTTTAAAAACCAATTTTTGATATTTTAATTACTAAACTCAATATTTCAAATTCAAAAAGTAAAATATCACAAGCTTTAGAGTTAAATATTGGACAAATTTACCCCTTAATATATAAAAACAGTCAGATGTAAATAATGCCAAAAATGTGGTTCTCATCAGTTAAATCAGAGAAATTTGAACCCCCTCCCCCCATCATTAGTATCCTAATCTAATAAAATTAAATAGTTAACTTATTTTGGATTTAACAATGATAATAATTTTTCATGGTAAAACATAATATATATTTATATTTTATGGTTTAATATTTGAATTGGCTGATTCTTATTTTGTAATTGTCATTATATTATATATTTGTATAATAAACAAACATATCATTATTGTTTAGGTAAACGCAAATCACGTGAATCATGCAGACACTTTGGTCCAGCTCCAGGTGTACCCCACAGCCACACTAAACCATATGTGCGCTCCAAGGGACGCAAGTTTGAACGAGCTCGTGGTAGGAGGCGTGGATGTGGTTTCAAGAAATAAACATCTTCTCATTTTACTTAATAATAAATTTTTTATTATGTATTTTGTGAAAATAAAAGGACTGTTGTTGTCGACAAATACACTTGAAATATTTTTTAATTTTAAAATAGTCACAAACAAAAATTAAGTCAAAGTATTTTGATTCTTAGGGTGGTTTAAAAAATTGACAAAAAATGAGAAAACCACAATAAAATATAATATAAAGAAAGTAAAAACAACCAATAAGCTTAAAACAAACTTATACAAGCGAGCATTATTACCATTAGATTACAATGAATGCTTTTAAGACTAGAATATGGTAAAACATTTATTATATTAATACAAATTAGTAAAAATACTTAAAATTGAATTTTGTGAGAATACTTCTTTCATAATATTTCATTTTTATACCTTGAAGTCTGGCCAATAATTTATTTGGTATCTTGTTGTACTGCCTTCGAACAACCTATCAAGCCACATAGGTAACCCATCTAGCAAATGTTCTGTTCGAATTTCATCTTCTTTATCCTATTATACACATATAACATATTATAGATAAAACATACAATTGAAGCAGTTGTCTGTTCAAAAGGCAAATAACACTTAGTAGGCAACGCTAATGTAATTGTTTTTTATTCTATATTTTAATTTGTATTGAAGACTAACAAGTGCATTGTGACAAGAAGAGGTGGGAAGTAAGTATCAATTCTTATCCTGACAACATACACCACTAATGAGTCAAATTAAAATAGACGATAATTGATTTTATACGCCTTTGGCATCGCCAATCAGTGTTATTTACTCAATGGTAGTATAACATCGTAGCACAGAATAAATTTAATCTATTGTGTGATAGTACCTAATTTTTTTCTTACCTTTAAAATAGGTTTAAAACCAGCAGTATTTTCTTCATCTTCATCAAAACTGTAATTGTCTTCATCAGACTCTTCGTTAAAACCCCAAAATTCTCCACCATTATTTGGCGGTTTCATGCCAACTCTTCTCCATTTATCATTTTTCTGTAACCAAATATTTTGATAAATTAAAAATTTATAAAACGGGTTCGATGGTCTGCTAGCCAAAAATGTTATCCATTATGATGATTAAATGTCAATAAATTATTATTTAACAGATTTATGCCAGGTTGCATGAACTTTCACTAAATATAATGAATCAATGGTGAGCTTACACATTATGTAGTGGTCTATGACTGGTACAAAAGTTTTATGTAAACAGCATTAGCTTTACAAAAGCAGACAATTATCAGAATTATTAATTTATTTATAAAACATTTATCTTAAAATTAAAGTTTTACTAAATAATTAATTTATATTTCCTTTTTTAAATAATTTTTCTATAACTTATCTAGCTTAAGCTGCATAATCTAAGAAAAAATATATAATAATGCATTATTGAATAATTTAAATTAAATTAAAACTCTTAATTTAGGTGACTGCGAACCCTATCAAATTAAGGAAGTGACAAACGAGTTTATATACTATTGTAATAAATTGGTTTCATCCTGTGACAAGGTGCATCAATATCATGTACATATTTAGGGTAACCTAACAACTATGATATGAGATTGAAATTATATCATAAAAGTTTAAACAAAATAAAACCAACTTGTACTCACATGTCGTGAGGATTCTGGGTGTTTAGCATGGTACATGCAGAAATACTTTTTCAGAGAACACAACGATAACACTGTACCCACACAATTTCGTGTATTAATGTGTATGCTTTTGTTTGTGTCTGTAAGGCTCAATGATAATAATTCGCAGTACCAGTCTCTGGATGGAGAACGATCAAGGTTTAGATATCCAAACATTAATGACTTATTCCTAAAACATAAAATATTACAATTTGCAACAAATAATTATAACTTATGATAGTAAATATGGAAGGCTGACTTTCTATACGGCCACACAGTATGGTAAAATTGTCGGGCCAGTAAAAGAGCAGTGCTGTTGTCTATCAACAGTATAATGGTGCGACACCCTGGTTTGATCAGTCGCACTAGTCCATTATAAGTTTCTGCTCTCAGTTCATGAAGTTTAAGTTCACGTTGTTTATTAGTTTGAGATGGTTTTGTTTTGGTTTTATCTACTTTTTTATTGATTTCTTTTATCTCATTCTCCCTAAAACATTATAGACGAATTAAAAATGTGCAATATGTACAAAATATTTTTTGACATACACTAAAATGTATACAAAATACATGACCACCATCGTTCCAATCATCAAAAACACAATGTACATAAAGAATAACCCATGGTTTATGGTCATATCGATCATGGTGTAAAACATAGTTATGATATGCTGTTGAGCTCTTGCAGCAATACGCACTAATAAGCTCTGACCATGTTCATCTAACACAACGCCAATATGAGCTTCATTACTCAGTGTCCAAGCCGCTTCACTGCCGAGCAGTGCATTCAACACTCCGGTCAGTTTCTCCTATATTAAATCATATGCTTTTTGTTAATAAAATGTTAAAAATACTATTTACCAACTAATATGTATTACTTTAGTTAAATCATAGTTAGCCCAATCGTTATAGTCGTCTCCCAAAAGCCATTTATAACTGACCATGATTTTATTGAGCCTAGTCAACAAGACTATATGAAGTAATGGTTCACTTGGACTTTCACTGCCCTGTATTAATGAGTTAATGAAATGTGGCTGTCTCTCTCTAAACACATACATGAAGGCTAGTCGCACGTCAGGATAAATAGAACGAGCTTCTTGAGCGAAACGTCTGATAGATTGTCGATGAGCCTCATGATTAGGAGAGTTACGAGACACTAATACCAGACAAAACTGTTTCTGACCAACTGGGCAAAGAGTATCAAAAACATCTTGTGAAGATAGCCTAGGTAAAGTCAAATATTTATTGCTTTCCATTAGGTCACGTAGACCAACCATCGGTATGTATGCCATAGAGAGATGTGCAGCTGGATGTCTAACATTTTCTTTCAATATTAATAGAGTATCTTTGTCATGTGGTACTTTATATCGGTCTCGTGTTGATCGACACTCATACAGTCCAATATTCATGAACCTAAAAATTGTATTCAATTAATTCAAGTTTATCACAATAGGCAGATATTGGATAGTAATGTAAAGTATAAATCAAAAACTTACCCAAAATTAATATGGTTTCGATACTCAAGTGCAATTAAAGCATAACGTATTCTCAAAGGAGATCCAGGTTGCATTACTAATGCCCGTACATGATTATCAGTTGACCAAGTATTCAAGAATTTATCAATAGTAACATCATTGAATTCAGGTATAAGGTTGACTGGCAAACTCTTTCTTATAAAGTCTAAACGAAAAATATCATCAAACAAGGTATAAACAGGCCTAATTATATTTTTAAAACATACTAATAATATTGTCAGCACTCTGAAATGATTCTTGATAAACTATGAGATTTGAATCTATGATTGATACTAAATGAGGAATAAACACTCCTTTAGCTCTCCAAAATGCTGAAGGTTCCATATCTTTATTCATTGTTTTAAAATCCACCCCTATAAATTAAAAACATTAATTTTAGTCAACTTTTATTTTCATTATTTATAACTATATATAGATAAGTTAACGTACCGATTGGTACGACATCTTCGATAACCTTTTTAAGAACAGATTGTGCTTTAAGAAAAGCAAGAGAAAATTCAGAATAAAACAGTATTAAAGTAAGCTTTTTGCTATTTTTTGTTAGCATTAATGAATTAAATTCACTGAAATAATAAAAAATAAAATTATTACATGACAAATGATATTGTTTATAGAAAAACTTACTCCAAATTTATTTGTAATTTTCTAAAGAATTCAAAAGTATAGCGATGATGCACATTGTCAAAAAAGTTGTCCATGTCAAAGTCGAAAAATTGATTAAAATTGCTGGAAAAACTGTTGGTAGGTGCAGCATAACTATCTGGCTTGTCTCTGTTCGTCAACGACTAAAATATGACAAATATATTACAGTGAACAATTTGTTATTAATATTTATCAAATAAAAGTCATAATAAAAATGATTCAAGTACTTCATAAGCTGTTGTTATTTCGATAAATTTGGTCTCAGCTTCTGGATGGTTGCTCTTATCCGGATGCCTGATAAAATAAAAAATGAAAAGAGTTAAAAATATCAATACAAGCTGCCATAAATTTACTGAAAAAGCATACCATATCTTCACCAGATTTCGGTAGGCATTTTTAACTTCAGCCAATGATGCGGCCTTTGATATGCCAAGAATGGCATACGGATCTTGGGTGGCGGGTTGTGCCGTCAGAACGATTGCAAATAGCACAGCAGAAATCAGCCGCCATTTCATGTTTGTGTGGTGAGCACGGATCCGATTCACGACATTTTGCACATTTGTGACTTGATAGTTGATACTCAAAACTGTCTCATTACATTGCGAATAATTTTTTTTTTTAAATTGTAAGTACTCGGCAGTATAATATAATATAAAAAATTGTTGATAAAAATTCAATAATTGCACCGCCGACCACACTGGTTAGATCCGATTATGTTACATTTATAGATAAGGTCAAACTGATATGGGTAACAGGCCGGCCGCCATCAAGGTTTACAGATAATATTATCTACTGAGATGAGATAGATCATAGATAATAATAATAATAATAATAATGTGATGATACTATAAATTAATATATTATTATCTATCCACATGCTTATTGCTTATTGCTTACACCAACAGCTACTATGATTATGATTTAACTGATTTAAGTAGCTATTTTAATTAATTGGTTTATTATTTGATAATATTATTTTTTTTTCCAACAGTTAACAAGTATTTTGCTTATGGGTAAAATAATTTAAAATAAAAATCATGTTATGTGTAAAATATTTTTTGTTATATGTCTCAAGTTTTTTATTTTTTTTTAAACCTACAACTGTCTATGGATTAATAGAACCAATCACAGGCGGTATTGCTGCAGGAGCTTTTATGATAGGATACTTTGCAAATAAATTGCCTTTTTTTGTTAATGATTGTCCTAAAAAATTTGAAATAAAAGGTAGGGTCAGTTAAAATATACAGTATTTTTTCTTGTAACTAAAAATAATTTTTCATTCTTACAATCTTACATCAAATAAGCTTTTAATGTGTTATGAATACCTATATATCTTAATAACTTATACAGGAAGATTCACCGAGCATCCTCATTCACACTATCCCTCCCCTAATGAATATATTCGAATTCTGATTTTTGGAATTTTTAAATATTCTCAGACAATTTAATCTCAAATTAAAATCCTCTTATTTATTTCTAAGTATATTGAGTGTTAAATTTATACTATAGTTTTTCATTATTCCTTTTACAGATTTAGAGCATGACATGAAAAATAGTTTTTTTGGGCAACATATTGCATCAAAAATTGTAATATCTGCTTTGGCAGGTAATTTTCATCGTAGCAAAAAAAATAAGAAACCAATAGTAATGTGTTTTCAAGGCTCCAGTGGTACTGGTAAAAATTTTTTATCAGATTTAATTGCTAGTCATATGTTCAATTCAACAGAATCAAGAAAAAAACGATATCATGTTATTAATGGACAAACTGCATTTCCTTTGCAATCAGAAATAAACAATTATAAGGTAAAATGCTCTTTAGGTAGGTATATTACTATATTCTGAATGTGTTTGGATGTAAAATAATTTTTTAGATTCTGAGCGGAGTGAGGAAGCCAGTGGTTTTGCAATGGTCTTTATTACTTTCTTTTATCCTGTATATACAATTTCTACCAGAAGGAGTGCTTCGATTTCAATATATAGTACCTTATCTTTTATCAAATTGGATCAAGATGGTACTCTGGAGAAGTCATTTTTCAATTTTTTAATAGTTATTTAATTCTACTGGATTCTACCGAAAAATTACAAAAAATAGGATTTTAATTTCTAACACTTTGTTTATCACCATAGGAAAAGAGTAAAAAATAAAAATATTATAATATTAATTCAAACAGGCTATAGTAAATAAATAATAACAATATAAAAAAGGTGCTCGGTTGTATAGTAGGTTACAAGTAGGTCACTATATAATGGATGGTATTAAATTTGAATTCAATGATTTAATATCCATAGATAATATCATTGTATAAGAAAAACGATTCTGAGCGAAAACGGTTAGTCAGCCTATAATATTACAAAGTATATTTGATGATACTAAGGTAAATAAAGTAATTTATATATAACCTATTTACTTGGAATTTTGCTTTAAATTTTCAATCATTAGTTATAAATAATGAACATTATATAAATTTTTAACTACAAAATTATTATTAAGTTTTGTCAAAATTTGAACTTTAAATGCTTATAAAAAAAAATTATGCCTATGTATTTTTAATATTGTTCAAGTGCTATTGTAACAACATATCAGGAGCTTTGCATTAAATTTTCACGCTTTTTTACCTAACAAATAACATTTTATTGATATTCAAAGAAAAAAAACTAAAAAAATTGAAAACGGAAAATGTCCGTAAACAGCTCAAAAAGAGTCAAAATATTTTCAAAAATATATGGTGTATAGGAAATACTAATATAAACATTCAGTGAAATTTTCAAGTATCTACAGTCATTAGTTTTTTAATTACAACAAAATTAGAAAATCGTTAAATGAGAAATTGAATGAATATCAAATGTTGTAAAATTATGAATTTCAAACGCTCATAAAAGTTTAATTTGAGTTTCTTGTAGTCATTTTTTTTTTTTTTTGATAAAGGTAGAAAAACTTATGAGGAACCTTGTATTACATTTTCATATCTTAGATTTAAAAAGAAAAATTTTTATGAATTTCTAACTCCTAATAGTTTGCAAATTTTCATCAATTTTACGTATTTTGTCAATATTTGAACTTTAAATGCTTTTAACAAAAAACTGTGACTAAGGATTTTTAATATTTTTCATCTGTTTTTGAAACCATATATAGGAAGCCTTCTATTAAGTTTTTAAACTTTTGTACCCAAAAAATAACTTTTTATTGATATTTATAAAAAAAAAAAATAGAAACTGAAAATGTCCGTAAAGAGCTCAAATTAACTCTATATATTCGGAAAATTGTATCATGCATAGAAAATGGTAATACAAACAACCAGTGAAATTTGAATGTATATACTTTCATTTGTTTTAGAGTAACAACAAAAATCAAAATCGATTTAGCTTAAATATTCCCGTTTTTCCTTAATTTTTCTTTTGTTTTGCACGGCACTTTTGAAGACTGCTGGAAAATTTTTACTTTTGACCGCCTAAAGTACCAACTAGATTCACTTGTCTATCAGAAAAGATACTGTTGAAGAATATCCTAGCACGTTTACTGTCCTAAAAGGTGATGACAGACACAAAAAAAAAAATAATAAAGTAAAAAACACACATCATTGTAAAATCAATACATTCATCGTTCCACTCAAAATCTAATATCCAGACTAACATCCAATCATAATCGTTTTTCTTATACTATGGTATTATATCATTGAATTCAAGTTTAATACAAATATACATTTATTATACATTGACCCACTTGTAACCTACTGTACAGCAAAGCGACATCCACTTACCCGCTTTTTTTAATTATTGTAATCCTATCTCTTATAAAAATTACAAATATAGAATAGTAATCTTAATTTCTGTCTCAAATTTAAATATTTAATCTTCTCACTATAATAATATTATCTTTGCATTTCAACATTTGACTTTTTTTTTGAGATACTTTGAAGAGTACTGCAACTTATTTCAGTTACATTATTATTATCTTCTTCATCTTAAGTTATATTATATATTTAACAGTAATATGTTATGATTAATTCCTTTTAAATTCTAGGCATGTCAATGAATGTATTGATTTTATTATTTTATGCTTTTTTTTGTACTTTAGGGTGCATATAGTAAAGAAGCTTTAATTTTAAACTTTGGGGTTTTTTTTTTGGTAAATATGATGTAATTCGTACATTTTTGACAAAATCAATTTTTTTATTGGACATCAAAAATAATTAACTGTGCATAGCCAGATAGGTACTTAAAAATGTTAACTAAGTTTTTCTTTTATTAGACATTATAAATTTCAAAATATTTTGGTTGTTTTTGAGATATTCAAAGATATTTAAATTTTATATATTTTTTTTTTTTATAATATTATTTATTTTATAAATTTTTTATGTTAAAAAGATTAAAAAATTAATCAATTTCCCCATAAGTTGTTCTTACAACAATTAAAAAAGCTAAATTTTTAATTGTATTAGAATCGCATTAATATAATGCGAAAAGTATGTGCAAAGTTTAAATTTTGATGAAATTTAATTGTTTCACTCTTACTGAATATTCAAATTTTTATACTTAATATTTATTAATATTTCAGGAAAAACTTTATTCTGATGTGAAATCCGCTATAAAATCATGTGATACAAATTTATTTGTTTTTGATGAAATACATTATATTCCTATGGGTATATTAGACATACTAGGACCTATTCTTGAGAACAATGATGTGTCCCTTGATTCCAGGTAATTAACCAGTTAATTGTTTTAAAGTTTCTGATACTATTGACTCAGTGGCGCCGATCTATATCTCATGTTATGAGGAAAACTCTGTTGTTAGACCCACCTTCTTAAAAATACATTTTTAGTAACTCTCGAATAGTGCAGTATAATCGCGATATACTGCCTGTTGGCCTGCCATACTCATACTATTATTGCCTGTTCTTTACACTTAGGTACCATTATTGTTAAATTATGATGATGTTTAAATATTAAATACCTCTAATGACTGATCATTTATTATCACCCATCCTCTCACCTAACCCAACCATAAATAGTTCTGGGGAATTTTCCCCAGTTGATAACCGTGTTAAGCGCCACTGACTATTATATAGCTTTTTAATAAATTTGAAAAATTAAAATGTTGCATGAAATATCTTTCACTTTAAATGTTGAGCCATGTTGAATCTAAAAAAAAATCATTATATTATTATAAAAAGTGTTTATAAGTATAAATACTAAATAATAGATGTACGATTTGTTAAATGATTGGTTTTCAATTTTAAAAAGAAACATAACTAATTGTTTTATTTATATTACAGGAATTCAATTTTTATATTTTTAACTAATACAGGGTATAATCCAATTTTACAAAAGTATTTAGAACTTTGGGATAACGGATTTTCTAGAGAGAAAATGACGGTTGCAGATTTTGATACCATTTTAACAAAATCTGCTTTTAATGAAAAAGGTAAAACTTAAATTTATCATTATTTACAAATTACAATTGTTATAAGTCGTCACCATAACCATTATGTACCTAATAGATAAATGCATAAATATTTATATTTTATGTAATTAAGTCTTTCACTGATACACTATTTATCAACTGCAACTGGTGTATGATGCTACGTAAAATAAAATATTTATTGTTTTTTTTTTAAGATTTTAATTTTGAGATCTATCTGAACTAATTATTTAAGTTTAAAATAATGCGAACAATGGTTTCCAAAACTTGAGAATAAGAATAAAAATGAGAATATTATAAAATACAGGGACATAATAGTACATCTCGAGCAGTTAAGGGGTTAAAATTTGAAAACTTTATAAATTAATTTAAATAAAAGACATGATTTTGCATGTCATAGATAATTTTTTAGGTACATTTTTATATAATTAAATGTATTGATTATTGATATGTTAATTTTAATAGGTGGGTTAATGAAAAGTTCAATAATAGATTCCCATATTATTGATTTTTATGTTCCATTTTTACCACTCGAAAAAGTTCATGTGTTACAATGTATTGAGGCAGAGTTGAAAAATCTAAATAGTTCTTTGGATTCTGAGGCAAAAAGGTAATATAATTAGTGAAGTAAATAAAATCAGTGATGACAAATTAAATCCATCATTTATTTGTTAAAATATTTTTATAGTTTGTCATTACATTATGATACTAATTTATTGAATTGATATCCACTGGCTAATTTGTTATTATTTTAAAATATTAAATTTACTTAAAATGCATAGCTTATATTTTATACATTCCCACATATTTCATAAATTTTTAATAGCTATATTTAAAAAAAAATCCCCAATGGAGGTAACTAGGGGTACATTTTTTTCACCATATATATTTATGTATCATAAACTTGAATAAATTACTAATATAATAAAATAAAACATGAATAGGGCATAGGATATGAAAGTTAATAATATAAAAATAATAACTACGTTAAAACTGTCTATTATTATGTTAAGGAAATAAGTATTGGTTACTGCTTGCTTTCAGTAGTAATTATGTAGGTAATGAATACAATTTATTAAATATTTATTCTATACAGCATTATTAAAATAGAAATTTCTCAACAAAAGTATGCTTGTTAAAAGTTAAACATGCTAAATAATAAGAAGGGCTGTGAAGTTGTAGAATTAGCATATTATTCTATATGCTCTCGATTTATAGCAAATCAAGCTATAAATCAGGCTAATATTCTGATGTAGGTACTATCTTATCGAATGATATAATTTTTCCAACTATTTTTTCAATTCAATGAAAACTCAAAATAGCAAATAGTTTTCC
>WHPZ01590408.1:19914-39408 GCA_016617965.1 Macrosiphum rosae
TCCAAAATATCTATACTTCAATAACTTAAATACCATTATGTCTTGTTCACTGATTACAATATCTGTTCATTCTAAAATTAATATTTTGTCTTAAATATTTAAGCACTATTCTATAATATATTTATTTATTTATTTACGTTGTATTAAGTACTTTAATTGTTGAGCTATAATAGTTGAGGTGTATTTGCAGCTAATAAGAAAAACAATTACAACATAAAATGGGTATTTTAGAATTGTAATTAAATATTTTTGCATGTTTGACTTTTTTTATCTCATATAACTTACGAGCCTTAATAATAACTAATGACACAATTTTTTACAGTATTACTAAAAAAGTAAAAATATTTATAAATATAAATGTTTGGTATGTTGAAAATTGAAATATAAATTATGGACCCAATTTTAATATATACTTTAACTTTACAAAATTATAAATATTTTCCTTAATATGGCACATAAAATAAAATATTGATCACCATCATCTTAATAAACTTAAATACCAATGAATTTTCAATTGATTAAATGTATGTAAAATTATTGAAATGTATAATAATATATTTTTGAGACTTATTACAGATAAAAATAAATAACCATGTAAAACAATAATTATTTGAAAAATGTACTTAATGTATTTAATATAAAAGTGCATCTTTTTTTCAGTGACATATTACGTATAGTTCCATTTGGTCCTGAGCCTAAAAAGTTATTTGCTACTTCTGGTTGCAAAAGGCTTAATCAATGGATTACATCTAAATTATATCCTAATTAAATTGGATATTCTTAAAGAAAAATATGGCCCGTGAGTGTTCTTATACATTAACTTTTGTAAAAAAAACCAATCTGAAAATAAGTACCTATTGAAATATATATTTTTAAATGTTTTATAATCATTTTATTTTATAATACAACACAGGATTTTGCTTAATTTAAAGTTTATACATTTAATACTAGACATTGTTTTATATTTTAAGTATTATTAAAGTAAGAAAGAAGTTTCTCGATTTCCTATATACATGCAGTGACATAGTGGCTCTTTCTATAATTAGTTGAGAAAGTAGGGAACGAAAAAGAACCAGGGTAATGTGGGACCTCACTGGAACATTAAAAGAGATCTGGGATAATAAGTAATATTTAATTTTAATATTTTAAATGAATAAATATATTAAGAGAAATATGAATATTATTTTTACCAAATTGATATATGGATTATAAAATTACGTATTTGAACTTATGTTTAAACTATTTTAAATGGGGCGTTAAAAGTTTTATAAAAGTTAAAACCTATATTTTGGGGGGAAAAAATGTTTGAAAAATTTGCTTGAAAGATTAACTAGAATTGTTTTAATATTAGTTTGTTCTGATTTTACCAAAAACTGCTTTATGTTATTACACATACGTCAAATGATTTAATCTATTTATATTCTTGTAACTGTAATCGTTGAGCTATATTAGTTGTTACTCAAGGGGATTCGATATTGTGATTTTCTGTTTTTGTCTAACACACACGGGACATAGGATTTTAGAATGGTTCTTTGTCAAACATATCAATTGATCTAATGAAGCGATAAGAATTCTAAAAACAGATTTGAATTTGTCATTAAGTTTACTTGAAATCGACTTCCCCATATTTTTGAATTTTTGATTTTAACTTCTCCAAACATTAAAATACAACAATTTTTAAATACTCTTTTTTAATATGACATTTTTAGGAATTTGGGGGATAACATATGTGGGAAAGTCTATTTTAAGCACTGGCGAATCTAAAAATTTTTAATGGGGGTGCTAAAGTTGAGGTCTCGTATTCAGGTATTCTGTATACTCCATATATAATGATGGCAAGACTTTTTTTTAGTCCTCAAAATTAATGTGCCTAATATTTCAACTTTAAAAACAACACTATTTAATATGGCATAAATTCACTTCAGCTACCTATGCCCTATATTTTTTTTTTTTAAACACGTATTTCAACGAGTTAGGAACGATGGTGCAAAAATAAATTGTGGAAATCATTATTTTAGATGTAATATTCTTCCAAAGTTAGGGATGCATACGCATAACACCGTACTTTACTGTCGAGCCCAGCACCTACAAAGAATTTTGAATTTTTTTTTGACGTATTTAACAAGTTAAAAATGATAGTAAAATCAAATAGTATATTTATGTTTAGCCGGACATCGTTTTTTAATTTGTTTGATTTAACATAATATGTAGTTTAGCATAGCTCGAACTTAGTTCTGAAGTTTTAGCTATTTGGAGTCGTTCATGGTGGTTTTACATAATAAGTCGAGACATATTTTCGATTATAATTGTCCGAGTGACCACAACGGGTATATGAAAATACTATAAATTGAAATTAGGTATAACTAAGTCTGACTGCCAAATTCTAACTTCACCATCGTTTTCGCATGCTTAACTACGTAGAAACGTTAAAAAAATCAAAATTGGGAGTACCTAATGTACAGTGTTGTGCGCATGCATGTAAACATAAAATCGCTAACTGTGGAAGGATTCAAGGATATAATACTTTCAAAATTATGATTCCCGCAAATTATTTTTTTCACCTTCGTTCTTAACTTGTTGAAATACGTTTGTTTCAAGAAAAAAAGTGGGTAAGTGGATGTCCCTCTGCTGTACAGTAAGTTGCAAGTATGAAGTGGGTCACTACTCACTATAATGGATGGTGTTAAATTTGAATTCAATGATATAATATCATTATATAAGAAAAACGATTCTGAGCGAAAACAGTCAGTCAGCCTATGATATTACTAGCTAAGTATATTTGATGATATTATTGTGAATAAAGTAATTTATATATTAACTAATTTACGTGGAACCTTGTTTTGAATTTTCAATCCTTAGTTTTTTTTTATATAAAAGTTGAACATTTTAACAACAAAATAATTATTACATTTTAAATTTGATAAATTTTGTCAAAATTCGAAATTTAAATGCTTATAAAAAGAAATCGTGCCTATGTTTTTTTAATATTATTCAAATTCTATTGTAAAAATATATCAGGAGCCTTGTATTAAATTTCACGCTTTTTAACCCAACAAATAAAATTTTATTGATATTTATAGAAAAAAAAAACTAAATAAATTGAAAACTGACAATGTCAGTAAACAGTTCAAAAAGAGTTAAAATATTTTCAAACTTTGATGGTGATACAAAATGAAAACAAAAATATTCAGTAAAATGTTTATGTATCTATACAGTTATTCATTTTTGATTTGGTAAAAATAAAATAACAAAACCGCTACATGAGAAATCGAGCGAATATCCAAACTTGTAAAAATATGAACTTCAAACGCTCATAAAAATTAAATTTGATTTGCTTGTAGAATTTTTTTTTTTTTGATATAGGTAGACAAACTTATGAGTAATCTTGTATTACATTTTAAAATCTTAGATTTAAAAATAAAACTTTTTATGAATTTTTAACTCAAAATAATTTACTAATGATCGTGGTTATTCCTTATTCTGTCAAGATTTGAACTTTAAATGCGTGTAAAAAAAAAACTGTGATAAAGGATTTTTAATATTTTTCAATTGTCATAATTACAATATAGTAGGATCCTCGTATTAAAATTTCAAGTTTTTTTACCCAACAAATAAAGTTTTATTGACATTCATATTTCATAGAATAAGAATTATATAATTGGAAACTATAAATGTCTATAAAACAGATTAAAACAAATCAAAATATTTTGAAAATGTTATCGTGTATAGAAAATGCAAAAATTGACGACCAGTGAAATTGTATGTACATACGTTCATATATGTTTTAGAGTTAAACCAATTACCAAAAACCAAAATCGATTTTGTGGAAAACCGATTTTGCGTAAAAATTGCCGTTTTCCTTAATTTTTAAAACTATTCTGCATTTTAAATTTTAACCTTCTCAATGCACCAACAATATTCACTTATCCATCGAACAAGATACTGAAGTTGAAAATCGAAGCATTATTTCGACTACTTATCGTGTTCACGCAGACACAAAAGTAAAAAATTAAAAAAAAAACACATCATTGTAAAATTAATACATTCATCGTTCCACTCAGAATCTGAAATAATTCAAAAACAATTCTAGCTAGCTAAAGTGAATTTATTCCTCAATATATTGTTTAGGGCAGCGTTACTAGCATTTCAGCGTTAGGGAAAAACTACCTATGGAAAACTACCTTTTTTGGTACCAATTTTTTTCAGAAATTTCCCTAGTCTGTAAAATACAATTTACATGTTGTGTAGAGTATTTGTTTTCCAGGAAGCAACCTGCCAAGGGGGTTGCTATAGCACCCTAGCACCCCTTCTGGATCCGCGCCTGATTTCAAGTAGACTTGACGACAAATTCAAATCTGTTTTCAAATATCTTATTGCTTCAATAGACGAATTGGAATGTTTGGCAGAAAACACGTTTAAAATAATATGTCGCGCGTGTGTCAGACCAAAAACTTATAAAATCGCTTTATCAAATCCCTTTAAAGCTAATAAAAAATAATTAAATATTATTCATCCGTCGAACTATTCGACCACCTTAAATCCCGAATTATATCGGAAAAATAAATATTTTTGTTAAAACCCCTTGTATGATTTGCATAGGCAATAGAGTATGCAGGAATGCGTTTACCACAGATATGAATACCATGGATTGCTCACTGGCCGGTTACCTACCTTATCAGAATTGATAAGAGCTAAATGTACGTTAGCCACGGACTAAGATAATAAGATATATCCCTACATTGGTCCGTTTACAGACATAAGACTTTAGACTCTATAGTTAACTGTTAAGACAATTCAAAATTTGAACGTAACTTAATAGTTATTAGTTATTAGTTATTACTTATTATAGTATCGACTACAGTTGTTGTACAGATCTGCAGAAGTATTTATCAATATGAATAGTATTAAAGTGCCTACCATTTATTAAGTTCAAAGTTCTAATTATTTGTTTAACACTAATATAATGTTATGATTTTTGTAATTATTAGAATTTTAATTATTTGGTTTAATGTTTGATAACATATTTTTTTTCAACAGCTAACAAGTATTTTGTTAATAGCTAATATAATTTAAAATAAAAATTTGTGTACCATGTTATATGGAAAATATTTTTCGTTATATTTCTTAAGTTTATTTATTTTTAAATCTACAACTGTCTATGGATTAATAGATCCAATCACAGGAAGTTTTGTTGTAGGAGCTTTTGTGACAGGATACTTTCTAAATAAATCAAACTTTTTTTATCCTTATTTTGGTGGATGTCCTAAAACATTTAAAATTAAAGGTAAGTTCAGTTAAAATATTAAACAGTATCTTATCTTGTAACTAAAAATAAATAACTACTTAGAGGGTACCTATTTTATTTTTTTCCTTCTTACATTAAAATATTTTATAAGCTTCTAATGTATTATAAAAACTTTTATGTACCTATCTTAATATTTATTATAACACATAACTAAAAAGTCTATTTCGTAACTGTAAAAGTAGTTCAATTTTGATTAAATTTCAATACTACATAGATATTCAATTTCTGTCTGATGATCAATTTTAATTTTACATTATAAACCCACGCAGTTGTAGTTCAAGGTTTGCTGTGACTTAGTATAATAATTATACCTAATTCAATAAATGCATCAGTATTTCCAAACATAATGTAAATGATTAACATTTTTCATTTCATTTAGTTTTAATTTTATGACATCTCAGTAGAATAGATATACCTACCTATATCTTTTGTTTTAAATACTACAAACTGAATCACAAATTAATATTATTTTATTTATTTATTATGTATTTTTAGTGTAAAGTTTCTACATTTATGTCTATACTATAGTTTTACATTATTCCTTTTACAGATTTAGAGCATGACATGAAAAAAAGTTTTTTTGGGCAACATATTGCATCAAAAATTGTAGTATCTGCTTTGGCAGGTAATTTGCGTCGTAGCGGAAATAACAAGAAACCATTAGTAATGAGTTTCCATGGTTGCACTGGTTCTGGTAAAAATTTTTTATCAGATTTAATTGCTAAACATATGTTTGATTCGAAAAAAGTTAAAGAATTACGATATCGTGTTATTCATGGACGATCTGAATTTCCTGTGCAATCAAAAATAAACGATTATAAGGTAAGTAGAGAGGTTGTAAAATAATTTGTTTTAATTATTATAATCCCATCTCCTATAAAAATTACAAAATGTAGAAAAGTGATCTTTATTTCTATATCAAATTTAAATATTTTGATCTTCTCACTATAATTTATTATTTTCTTTGTATCTTAACATTTGATTTTTTTGCGAGATACTTTGAAGAGTACTGTAATTAATTTAAGTTACATTGTTATTATCTTCTACATTATAAGTTATCAGTGTTGGTCTGGCTAATGATTGGGCCCCCAGCACAATAATTTTCAACGGGCCCCTTTAAAAAACATCATTGTTAAATCAATACATTCATCGCTACGCTTAGAATCTAAAATGTTTTTTACCTAGGTAATTTTATTTTCTGTGTACAATATTAGTATCATAAATTCATAACTATAATAATACTAGTATCAAATCTTATAAATATGGTATTATAATTATTAGATAGAATTGTGTTAAATTTATTTAAGTAAATATAAATAAAATAATGTATAGACTATAGGTACACTGCAACGGCTTTCATAAAATATAATTTCACAGTTTGACAATTGTTTTGGTAAAAATATATAGGTATTTTTAATAATTAAATAGCCACAAAATAAATATAATACCTAATATACTTACAGCAGTATGTTTATTAATTGGAAAGCTCTAATTTGATATACAATGCAGCTGATATTCTAGTACAGTTTTTTTTTAATGTTATCTATGGACTAATAGCTTCCCTTTTACCAAGGCCTAAAAAATTTTTTTCATCAAACACTTAAAATCTTATTTTGGTTTTTTTTAGAAAAACAATTTTTAAATCGGTTGAATTTTGAATGAACGAAAGCAACTTATATTTTCAAAAAACCAGCATAATATAATTAATATTGTAAAATTGTATAGTTTCCAAACTTTTTTATCTAATGCTAATCCAATAGGTAATAAAGAACACGCACAACTAGTCGTTGAAATTGTATATAATATTTATTTTTTTATTCTTAATGTTCAATATTTCCACTAATAACTACACAAATCAATGTTATAGGACAATGATTTTTGTAACGAAATTACCATGTTGCTGCGAATATTTTACTAATATTTTTAATAATTTTTAAATTATTTTAAGCTCTATAATTTCGTTCCAAAGATCATGCCACAATGGGTGTATAAAATTGACTGTGTATAGCAGTTCATGGTGAATATAATATATTGAACAATATTACATTAAGAAATTCGTGAAAATTGAAAGTGAACTTAATTTTTTTTTATATCTTTCCCAGTTGGCTAGGGCCCTCGATATGTAAAAATATCCTAGGGCCCTCGGCTAGCCGGTTGGGCCAGACCGGCACTGTAAGTTATATTATACATTTAACAGTAATATATTATGATTTCTTCCATTTTAATTCTAATCATAACAGTGAATGTATTGATTTTATAATTATAAAATAATTTTTTTTTTAGTATTTCATGTGCCATTTAGAAGATGTCACACCTGCATGTGTTGTGTCCGTCTTACAAATGTACAACATAGCAAAATTTTTACAACAAGTAAAGAGGAACTTTATCTGTGCCACAGCTTGCTTTTTTTTATAGCACTATCCAATCATTTTTTATAAGTAAATAAAAAAAAACAAAAAAACAAAATGTTTGGAATCAAATAATTTTTATTGTATTTATGTTATTTAAAATATAAGCACACTGTTGCAAATATAATTTTCTACCCTATATGTTCAGCAATTTTGGAGCCACTACTACAAACACAGAAAGATAAAAGTTGTCCCGTGCAAAACAGTTTTTGCTATGTAATACATTTGTAAGACGGTGACAACACATGCGAGTGTGATGTCCTCTTAATGTGTATTAAAGAAGATTTAATATTAATTATTAAACTTTGAGTTTGGTTTTTAATGGTAAATAGGAACTTTTTTCATACATTTTTGACAAAATTGATTACATATTTTTTTAAATTGAAATAAATATCTAAGGATAACCAAATCGGTACTTGACATATGAGTTTTCAAAATATTTTGGTTCTTTTTGAGCTATACAAAGATATTTAATATTTTTTAGTTTTTAAAATTAATTAATTTCGCATAAGATGTTCTTACAAAAATTTAAAAAGTTAAGAAGTCAAGTGTTAAATACTAAAAACATTTATGGAAGTCAAAAGTTTAAATTTTGATGAAATTTAATTATTTCACTCTTATTTAATACTCAAATGTTTATACTTAATATTAATCAATATTTCAGGAAAAACTTTATTCTGATGTTAAATCCGCTATACAATTATGTGATACAAATTTATTTGTTTTTGATGAAATCCATTATATACCTATGGGTATATTAGACATACTAATACCTATTCTTGAAAATAATGACATGTCCGTGGATTCTAGGTAATTTATTAGTTGATTGTTTTATAGTGTCTGATGCTATTGTCTAGCTATTTAATAAATTAAAAAAATTAATATTTTGTCGCTATAAATGTTGAGCAATGTTGAATCTACAAGAGAATCATTATTAATATGAAAGGGGGTAATTTTTTTAAGTTAAAAAGACAATAGAATTGGATTACTTAAATGTATTAATATATAAACTTTAGAAGTTAAATGATTGATTTTTAATTTTTAATTTTTTTTTTTATTAACATTTCAGGAATACAATTTTTATATTTTTAACTAATACAGGCAGTGATTCTATTATTAAAAAATACTTAGATCTCTGGGTTAAAGGAGTTTCAAGAGAGTTGATGAAAGTTCAAGATTTTGATACCATTTTACTAAAATCTGCTTTCAATGAAGAAGGTAAAACTTATATTTATCATTATTTATAACTCAATCAAATGCAGTTAAATTTAAAGTTTATATATTTCATGTAATATAAATATAGATTTATGGTGTTTCAATTATGTATAGCAATAGTTTGTTGGTATTTGTATATGATAATTGTCAAAAGACATAATTAAAAGTTATTTTAAGTTCAGAATTATACTGTTAAGCCAAATTATTGATTAGACAAAAAATACATGTAATTTAAATGTTAAAGTTACAACTATTTATTTGAAATATAATTAATTATTTTAAATGTTGTAGAATTATTAAATTTATTGATGTATTAATTTTAATAGGAGGGTTGAAGAAAAGTGCAATAATAGATTCCCATATTATTGATCATTATGTTCCATTTTTACCACTCGAAAAAGTTCATGTGCAACAATGTATCGAGGCAGAGTTGAAAAATCTAAAAAAACATTTGGATTCTGAAGCAAAAAGGTAATAAAAAATCACTGAATATTATTATACTTATACCTACAGAGTATTTCTGAAATTAATGAGATCACTAGTATATGCATACTCACTGTGATGGCTCAATGAAGATTTTTTTCTATCTTTAAAATCTGAGTTTATTCAAATTATTTTTAGAACATTATATTAAACGTAAAAATAAACACAAATAGGGCATAAGCTATGAAAGTTAAAAATATAAACATAATATTTTAAATGTCTGTTAATATATTAAAGGGGAAAGTATTGGTTACTACCTATTTGCTTTCAATAGTAATTATGTAATAAATACAATTTATTTAATATACTTGTTATGTATTAACAATATGTTTTTATTATATAGCAGTATTAATATAGAATTTTCTCAACAAAAGTATGCTATATTTAAATTAAAAATGCTTAATAGTAAGTAATGACACAGTTTTTTACAGTATGACTAAAAAAGTAAAAAAAATATATTATATATAAATGTTTGGTATGTTGAAACATAAAAAATAGATACAATTTTAATATATATTTTAACTTTACAAAATTATAAATATTTAATTAAACATATTCCTTAATAAAATTAAATGTTGTTCAATATTTCAATTAACTTAAATATCAATAATTTTCAATTGATCAAATGTATGTGAAATTATTAAAATGTACACTGACACATTTTTGAGACTTATTACAGTTAAAAATAAATAACCATCATGGTATTGATTATTTGTAAAATGTACTTAATATATCATTCACTTTTTTTCAGTGAAATATTGCAGATAATTACATTTGGTCCCGAGCCTCAAAAGTTATTTTCTTCTTCTGGTTGTAAAAGGATTAAAGCATTGGTTACAACTGAATTAGAATCTAATTTAATTTGAAATTTTTAAAGTACACTGTGAGTGTTCTTGTACATAAACTTTTGGAAAAAAACCAATCTGAAAATAAGTATTGAATTATATATTTTTGTAATGTTTTATAACCATTAAAACAATTTAATATAATAAAGTCAATTACTTTATCTCCAATTTGTCCTTTCCACCATCCTTTTTGATCTCCTTCTTTGCTCAAAATTTTCAATGTGCAGCCTTCTTTTAATGGTAACTGGTTTGATTCAGTGGGAGAAAAATTATACTTGGCTATGGCAAGTATTCGACAAAATGGCCATTTCAGTTTGATGTCCAACCTGTCAAATTAATAATTAAATATAATTATTATGAATGTATTATTTTTATAGTTTTATATTATGTTAAGTGTACACACCCAGTAAAATTTTCACTCAAACTATTTCGTTCATAAAAATTAACCAATTCAACTAGATTGGGAAAGAACCGTTTTTCTGATAGATAAAAACTGCTAATTCCATCTTCTAATCTTTCACATATTTTCATATGCTTTACTTGGTTGTTGGATCTAAATATAATAACATGTATTGTGTTAAATTCATTTAAATTTTGATAATTGATATTTAAATAATTGTTAAGTAGCTTACTTTAAACTTAATGCATAAACCGTTTCTACTGGTCTAGTAGGTCCTTGAGGTCGTATTCTCACTAAATAGGTACCATCCGATTCGCTTTCCAATAGATTTGTTGCTCGATCTCTATCCATTTCTCCAACAAACCTATATAATAAAATAATTTATTGAACTATAGTTTTCATTAATAACATTACGGCATACATTTTTGTTGTGCACTTTTATAAATATAATTCGGATACTCAGTGTTTGTAAAACCAAATTAGAGAAAATATAATTAGTATTGAATTATTTTAAGGCAGCAGGACTAATTTATTTTTTATGGTTCTATTTCATGCAGAATTTTTGAATAATGTTATGCACTACCACAATTGTGGACTCTTATTAAGTGAATCTACTGAACATTTTCAAGGGCTTCAATTAGCTGATTTTTTAGTATCCTTGTAAGCAGTCAAAATATGCAAACAACAAAATCATAAGTATTCTTCTCAATTATATGGGTATACTTATTATGGATTTGTAACTAAATTCAATCAGTCACAATCATAAAAGTACAAAATGCGGACATGTGGTTGTGCAAGACAAATGTAGAAAATAAATGTCAAAATTCCTTATGTATTTTTTTAATCAAAAGTATTTTATATTAGTATATTGTAGTGTTAGTCTTAAAATACTTTTGAACATGGAATTCTACAGTCTTACCCTGATAAAAAATATTCGCAAAATCCTAAACACATGAAATTTTGATTTTATTTATAGAAGTCCATAATACTTAGAGATATATTAGTTTACAGCCATACGGCATACACAGTAAGTTGTATATTTTGCTTTTGATTTTTGTAATATTTTTTTTAAATTATTTCCCAAAGTCTTGCTTTAGTTACAGGTAACTGGGTATTTAGTTTTTAATAATTATTTTATAAAACTCACCACAAATGTTCAGTTAAAGTATCATTGTCTGACCAATTTCTTGTCCAATCTGGTGACTAAAATAAGAAGTAAATTTTTTTTTACAAGTTATTGTATTTTTGTAAATAGAAATATTTGTTTTTTTTTTTAAATGAAAATCAATAAATTGTTTATGTTAAGTTTTTTGTTTATATTCAATAAATATATTTTTAAACTTATTATAAGTTCATTTACTAATTACTTCATACTTACATTCATATTATGTTTAAAAATGTACAATAAACATAATACTATTACAGATTATATTAAACCAGATGGTACACTCCTACTCAAGCTTTGTAATCCTCAAAAATGTAAACAAATAAAAACCTACCATGTACAATTATTATTTGAAAAAGTTGATTAATTTAATAAAAAAAACCTTGCGGTTAACCGAAAAAGACAATAATTGAGGTTCTATTGTATATTTGTCATGTGAGTTTAGAAATAATTGAGCTTAATTATATTTTGTGAGTGAATGCACATTTTTTTTCTAAATAACCATATTTACATAGTAAGATTTATTTAATTCAAAATACAAGACAATATAAATTCATACTCTGTGTCGTTGATTGAAATTAGAATGATCTGCTGGAAATCGATTAGAAAACATTGTGTTTTGAAGAGTAGTAGATTGCGGACTAATTAAACCACACCTCCCAGATTCTGGTATGCATGATTTATGAACACTGATAAAACATTCTTCACATTTGTAACCCTATTAAAATAAAATATTTTTCAGATATAGAATGTACCAACAATAAAACCAATTACATTTAAATAATAGTTTACCTGAAATATACAGCCTTTCAAGTATTTCGAACAATGATAACATACCGTTGGTATGTCAAAAGTTTGCATTACAAATTTGTGACTTGTTAAATTGCATACTGATGGCTCAATATTATCCCTAAATCAAAGTTTTTATTTGTATAAATAATTAATAAAAACGTATCAATTAACATGACGTTTTAAAAACTCAGTGTATAAATTGAAAAATATTGATTACTTATTATTACTCTAGAATATGTATACAAGGAAAGTTATTAATTCAAATTGAATTAAATAAATCATATTTATTAGTATTTTTTAATATGCATAATAAATAATGGAGGTATAGTTTTCTTACATGGCATCTTGAATAGCTTTCATCCATTTCATCTTTTGTTCTTCAGATCTTGCGTAAAATGTATACACAGTGCTTTCTGACTTGTGAACCATGTGAAACTGATAGGACCATCGATTTTCTCTATATAAGAATTTGCGGCTAGTATAATCTTCTAGACGATATTGTGATATAAGAAGTGATTGCTTAAAAGAATATTGATCACTCTGGAAACCAATGAACTAAATATGTTTAAATAAAATAAACTTTATTAAAAACAAACAAAATTCATTAGGTGCATTAAGACTTTAAATTTTGTATTTTATCAAATTATTTTTATAAAACAAAGAAATAAATATTAATAATTGAAGAAAAAATTATGTAAAAATTCTTGTTGCAATTTTAATATTTTTATCTTAAATATACGTATGCATATTTATGAAAAATGTTATATGAAAAAAATTAAATAAATAAAAATACCTAAGTATTAATCAATATAAGTGCTAAAGTGCATAAGTGTAACTATATTAACCCTAAGACCCTTAGTAACACATGAATAAAGTAAAGTTACAAATTTAACTTACTCTAATCGATTTGCACATCAACACAACTTGGTCAAAAATGAAGACATATCTACAAAAATTAAAATAATAAAATATCTACATCAAGCAAAGAAAATCATTAAACATCAATCATGTACTATACTAACATGCACAATTCCAACATCAAACCAATATTAAATAAAATTATACATTTCAAATCAATTAAACAAATTAAAATACCTTGGTTTTAATTTCTGATCATTGTGGGCTTTTATTTTTAATTCACCATCAGCAATTAAATGACCATAGTTTTTCAATTCCGTCATTCCAACAATATCCCAATCAACAATACTTTTCTGAAAAATTATAATTTTCATGTTATTATAAATTATTACAAAACATTTTATAATATAATTATTCTTTTTTTACAATAATCAATATTAATAATTATTACCTGAACATCATTCATGATTTGCAAAGTATCACTATCTCTCTTAACTTCATTTATATATTGAGCTATGTCTACCATACACTCTTTTGCCCATTCTAATCCCGGAAGATCTTTATGTGTCTAATTTATAATCATATAATTATAAATATTTTACATAAAATATAATATATTATAAATGTTGGTTATATAATACCTGCGGAGTATCATGTATTAGTTTATCTAATAATAAGTGGTATTTAAGTATCCTTTGCATTGGTACAGACAAGATATCTCGTAATTTAAATTTTCCATTATTAGCTTCTTCTTGGCAACGCTAAAAAAATAATAATTCAATTTTAGTCTTATTTCTTAACTACATTTTTTATTACTTGAACTGACAATTTTTATTTTATATTAAAAATACAGTTAATTAGTACTTGAATAAGAATTTAGTAAGAAAAGATAGCGTACACCTAAAAGTTTTACAACATAATAGGTAATTTAGAAACATTAAAAATATAATTCTCATCAATAAAATCACTGGACTTTAGACAATAAATCAAACACAGAATATTAAAGTATAACATCAAAATCAAAACTGAGATAACCCAAAACATAAAATAAATATATGTAGCACAAAGTGAAGAAGGTAAAACATGAAGTTACTTATTACTAATTAAGTTGTATTAAAAGTAGAGGGAAAAAAGTATATAAATACAACAAAATATGAATAGTAAATTCTAATATATTTAAATCATACATTAACTTCTCTATTAATATGTTCATTTTGGTTGCAAATGTCTTGTATTCTATCTTGAGCTGTTGTAAGGTTTGCACAGTAATCTGCATAAACCAGAAACTTATCCTTCCAATTAAGGAAGACATCAGAAAGCCTTAAGGAGCTATACTGTGAACATGCTTTTATTAAATCCAAATGAAAATCCTTATGTATTTCATGAAGTTCCTAAACACGTTATAAAATATTAAAACAAATAAAAATGTGATTTTGATTAAAGCTTACTTTTATTCCTTGAAATATTGTACAAAAGTCATCTTCTTTCATTATTTTTATTAGTGGTTTTATAAAGCATTTTAACAGTGTTTGTAATACATCAACATAATTTTTTTCAGTTTCAACCAGTTCATTAATGACATAGTCTCGTTTTTCAATAATTTGTTGTGGAACTACAGGATGCTAAAATAATTATGAAAGTATAAAAGTACTTAAGTAATTAAAAATATTACATTATACTGCATATAGTTGATCATACAATTATAATTATAAATCAACAACCACTATTGCATTTATTCTGCAACAAATTATATTCTGTAAATATTAGATTTTTGTCTATACCCTCTTCTCACTACCATGTACCCATAATATTTATATCCACTACAAGTGTATTTACAGAAGTTTTAATAATTCTAAACAACTTTTGTTTTAGCTACCTCTGCTATAACTTCCTTCTAAATTGTCTTAACTATTTCACGATCTATTTCTTTTTTTTTAACATGTCCATATTATCTTAAACCTATTCTCAAACAATTTTTCCCCTATTAACATTTACAAATAATCAGAGATAAATCACATATGATTATGTTTGACAAATAAAAAAAACAAATAAGTATACTGAGATACAAGGAGGGGGGACCATAGGGGCTGATTCCCTCCCCCCATAGGCCTTAGGTGCTTAAAAATATTTCACTCTTGCCTATGCAATTATATAATATATGCAATAAAAAGGTAATTTTGTTGTTAAAGTTTGTTATTAAGAATAACTTATTTATTATTATTATTTTATAATATGCATGTATGATGAATTATTCATTATAAAAACTTAAACCTATGCTTTTATATAGTTGAAGTAAATTTTTTCGGTTGGCCCCTTCCTTTTTTAATGTCTAGATCCGCACCTGGTAGACAATTGTGTGTAATATTGTAATGACTGTAATATAAACTATGGTCAGAATTTTAGAAAAGCCATTAATTAAATGGTAAGTTAATTATCTAATTTGGTTCTTTTAAATTCAAAATACATATTGCTTTCATGTACCTGCTTTTTATGAGCAATTAACAGAGAAACTGTTTTCAGCATATCTTAGTGTTGGCCCCATGAAATCAGAAATAAGGATTCTACTGAATCGTGGTTTTTTAGAAAAATAACTATACATTTTAAATATAAACTACTGTTTTAAATTTTCTCTTGGTAGTTGGTTAATTGTGTTAAATGTATTTAGAAAGTAAAACTAGAATGACTCATTGACAGATTTTGTCATTTTGGCGATTTATTTTTATTTTTATCAAGCTAAAGAAGATTTAATACAAAATATAGGTGTGAATTACCACCCAGCACAGTCCCCTTCATACTAAATGAAGCGCCTGATCCAATTACTTAGTTACCTCTCTGTAAGTATTAACTTATTTAAATTATCATTGTGTTATGACTTATGACTTATGCTACAGCCTGAAGTCTTTAAATATTATATAAGTTTTCATTTTAGTTTTAATAATCAATTAAATATTATTTGAAACAAATATTTTTAGATTCTGAGTGGAGTGATGAGTTTTTTTTTGTATTCACCTTTAGGACAGTAAGCATACTTCGATTTTCAACTGTGGTTAAAAATTTTATAGCTAAGGTTTTAAAATGTAATACAATTTTTCTGTTTATATTGTAACAACATTTTTTAATAATATGTGAACTTATTTTTTCTTATAGATATTTAATTAAAGTTCAAATTTGGAGGAATTTAGATATTTAAGCAAAAAAAAAACAATTTTAGTTATTTTGAGGTAACTTAAAAAAATGTTGTTATTAATTAACCCGCGGCAACTGACACCATTGGGTGGTTTTTTACTGTGAGGGAGGGTACTGTAGGTTTAACACGTGTGTTGGTTTGTTTGGCAGAATTTTCTAGTTAGGTATCTGCCATGCCCGGGTGGGGGATGACGGCCTCTCTCTCCAGACACTGTGACTGCCTGAAGAGAAGTGCCGCCCGTGACCGGGTTTCGAACTGACAATGGTGCGCGTCGCAACCGACGCCTTAGTCCGCTTGGCCAATCCGTCCCCCTTAAAAATATGATTTGCGGGTACTTGAAACTGTTAATGAATATTATTATTATATTTTATACACACAGTGACATTTTCAAATGTAACGATTTTCGTAAGCAATGAATTCAAATTTAACATATTATAAATTTCAGTGACTTTTTTCTTTTCTTGAATGATGTTGTATCATTATTAAATAGTCATTAAAATATACAGGTGGATTTTTATCATAGAAAAAACTAATAACTAATAATACCTATTTAACAATTTACCTCTGAAATAGATAGTGAAGTTCGAATGTCAATTGCACATAAATCATGATAAATTTCTTCATTTCGAATATGAGTATCATAACTGGTGTATTCATTTTCATGAAAAGAATCTAATAAGGCACTTCTTGAAGATACAAGGTCTCTGAAATATAATTTTAAAATGCATTTAAAATAATGATAATTAATTAGGTAATTAAAATTATAGTAATGGGTATTTGTAAAATAAACAAACAAACATTTTAGATAAATAACTTATTTACACAAATGGTATGGGATTTTTTTTTTAACTTGAGCCTGGCAACTATGGCCATTGGCTATTGTAGGAGTTATGGACTATGGTTAGTAGGGTTGGTATAGTAAAATTGTTACGGTAGGTAAGGAACACGCGTATGTGTGGCAAGATTTTTACCACTACAAACCCGGGTGATCGGTATGGAATTATAACAGTAATAAACTTTAAACTTAAATTTTGATTTTGAACAAATAACAAATAAAATAAAATATATTTCATAATACAAAACCCATCACTAAAAATATATATGAAATATTATAAATTACAATGAGTTTATGTTTCTGTATATGTCTTCTTGCGATAATGTTCTTGGTTTAGTAACAACAAATCCACTGTAACCAAAGCACATTTTTAAAACAATTTTACGTATAAAAAATAACAATCAATTCAATATACGTACGGTATATGAAGTCTTTGTAATTTCGGAGTTTGTGATAGAATTGATAAGGTACGAATAACTTTGAAAAAATCAGATAGTTCAAACAATATAATTGGATCAAATATATCATACTCTTTAACATCAAAAACTTCTTGGCATACTTGCAGAAATGTTTTTATGTTGCGTAAACATAAAAACTAAAAAAAAAAATATATAAATAATAATAAATAAATTGAAAGCATTGCAAACTTAAAACTATAAATGTTTATGAATGTAAACAATTTATATTTATATTTAAGCTATAGCGTATATACTTTCTAAAAGACTAAACAATAAATATTTTTTTGCAATAAAACATATTGCAAAAACATATTTATGTAGAGCACAATTATTAGCTTATAATTAATGACATATAGGTTAAATACTTTAATATGAATCTCGGAAAATAAACCAACTTATTTTGCTACAAAAATTAATCATATTTATTATATTATGGTACTCGAGTCATATACAAGCTGATTCACCAATAAAATGCTTCCCCTAATTTTATCTTTAATAATTGGTTTTTTAGAATTTTCATTTTTGAAATTCTTATCCAAAAATAATAAAAATGAGAATTTGAATATATTTATTATTAAAGAGGAGTGATCATACTTAGCGAATCATTCTGTATAATCTTAAATCAAATTTTTGGTTAAATGATAAATTAAAATTACTACGGGTAGTGAATGACTAAAATAAGTGTTACCTATCATGGTAGAATATAGGAATTTATATAGAACTTAAAAATGTAATTAGTTTTTGAAATAATGAATAGGTACTTAGTATAGTATACCTAATTATTATAAATAACAGTTATATAAAAATGATAAATACATTTAATTTGTTTTTAAATAAATTATTTAACTATACAATTTACATAAATAAGTAAAGAGATGTTATTTAATAGTACAAATAAAGAAAATTAAGTTTAAAATTGGATTGGTAATTAAATGTTGTAAGTTCTTTGATTTTGAACTCTATTTATATAAGTTTACATTGTGACAAATTGGTGTATTAATCAGTGTTTAAAACTCCTATATCAACCATAATATCAATTTATAAACGTGGGGTATGTACGTGTAATTTAATAAATAAATTTGATTAAGTTTTCAATGTATAATGAAACTTATAAATCATTACTTGAGCCATTTGTGGTTTTTGGTTTATGTCTTTTGTTCCAAGACATCCTGGCTCTAGAATGTTTAGAAGATTGCATAAAATTACTCCATCCCTAAGTGTATGTGCTAAATCGTCGATTGTAGATTCTGGCCAATTGACTTTATGATCAGATCTGATCGCGCCACACCTTGTTAGCCAATTCGCGCATTCACGCCAACCACCGTTTGCCATGACAACATCAATAGGATACAGTTGCAAATAAACAAATTATCATAATAAAACTAGAAATTGGTCGGAAAAGTAAAAGTAAAATACGAAAGGATTAAGGGAATGTCAACACGATTTTAGATTAACGACAACAATCAACTTGTTGAATGTTTATTTTGATTTGATGCATGATGCATACTACAATTTAATACAATGATACCAGGAAAGAAATGAT
>WHPZ01590409.1:0-11696 GCA_016617965.1 Macrosiphum rosae
CTGCCAATATGTTCATAATAGCTTATATTGTTACACTTGTTGAATAAAGCAGTTAAGTTGGTATTATTTTATTTTGAACTCTAAATTTAGGTATTTAGCAATTAACTAAATATGGAGCCATCTATTAAAAATTTACAGAAATGTTTTCGAATAAAAATATCTGGACCAAATTATTTTATGTATATGGGTAAACCCATTTACAGTGTTCTGAACTTTATAATATAGAACACTACAATTCTGCAATGGCAGAATGAATAATTCACTTTCTTCCATTAGTCATTGAACGTAAAATAAACATATATATAAATTATCGATTTTTAATATGAACTCACTCAATGATTATTAATGACCAATACCAGCAATATTACCAATATCCTACAATATACATAATAATCCATATATCTGTTGTTTTCTATTATTTTAACCTAGTTTGTCAATACATTATATTAAACCAAATAACTGATTATAATTAGTACAAAATTCAATAACATCAGAAATTTAAACCAAAACAAATTAAATTAATTTTTATTTCATATATAATGATAAATTATAATTCTTTATAATATATATTAGGCATAATATATACGTATAGTTTAATTTATTTGAACATAAACCTCAATATAGTTTGTCCAAAATGTAGTCATGGACGATTAATAAAAAAAGCCATACATACTTAGTATTAGGTACTTAAATAACTTGAATGGGTGTGTTGAAGGTGTGATGTAATTTTAAATTTTAAAATGATGTTAAATCATTGCATGAAATAAAATATATAGAATAGTTGATGCTGAACGGAAGCTATTAGTTATTATCACTAAATCATACATCCTTTTTCATAAGTACTTACCTACTTTAAATTAAAAATTGTAGATATTTAAAAATAATTATACACTTATAGCTTTGCTCGGAAATTAAAAATGACGAATGGTTTTATAGACTGCAGCAAGTACTTTAACATATAATATATATACAGTAGAATCCGCTTAAAGGGGGTGCCACTTAAAGGGGACACCTGCTTAATGGGGACATTAATGACAGTCCCGAATGAATGTATTGTATGTAAAATTCTTTGGTTAATCGGGACAGTCGGGATAATGAGAAAAAATAGGTCACCGCCCGATGTGTCCAATTAAGCGGATTCGACTGTATATCATATTATATGTAAACATATGACTTTATATGAGAATGATATTTACGTATATAATACTTAATAAGGGGACGGAGTGGCCGAGTGGTCTAAGGAGGTGGTTGCGACTCAGCAGTCGCCGGATGGATTTCCGGCCGCGGGCGGCATTTTCCTTCGGGCAAGTCACGGTGTCCGAAGAACAAGTGCCAAAGTCCCCCACCCGGGCATGGCAGGTACCTACGAATGCCCAAATCGAAAATTCTGCCAAAACGCACACGTGTTAACAACCTATAGTACCCCCCTACAGTACCACAGTAACCACCTAATAACCTAGCTACCTAAGTAGTCGAAACCTTAACACTAATAAAAAAAAAATATACTTAATAATATTTTCAACAAAATACTAACCTTATTGTTTTCAAGTTTTTGCTGTTTCTTACTTGTAATCTTGGTATCTTTATCATCGTTATTTATCTAAAATATATACATTTATATAATTATTAATAGAAAATCACAATGAAGTACTTCCGCTGGGAGGGCTCTTCACTTATAGTACTATATATGTCCATGGCATTATTAGATATTTAGATTCTGAGAGGAGCGATGAATGTATTGATTTTACAACGATGTGTGTTTTTTATTTTTTGTGTCGATCATCACCTTTAAGGACGGTAAAAATGCTTAGATTTTCTTCAACAGTTAAAACGGTTTAAAAATAAAAATTTCCCAGTAGTTTTCAAAAGAGCTATGAAAATCAAAAGAAAAATTAAGAAATACCGGGAATTTTTACTTAATATGGGCTTTTAACAAAATGTTTAAATTACCATTTTCTATATAGGTAATATAAAATTTTGAAAATATTTTGACTTGTTTTGAGCAGTTTACGGGCATTTTGAGTTTTCAACTTTTTCTTTTTTTTCCATAAATATCAATAAAATTGTATTTGTTAGGTCAAAAAGCGTGAAAATTGAATACAAAGCTCCTGATATAGTGTTACTATAGCAGTAAAAAAATATTAAAAATTCATGGCACAATTTTTTTTTATAAATATTTAAAGATCGATTTTTAACAAAATTTATAAAATTTTAAATTTTAAATTTTTGTAGTTAAAAATGTATAAGCTAAGGATTTATAATTTAAAACTTCAAGGTTCCACGTAAACAGGTAAATAAATTACTTTATTCACAATAATATCATCAAATATAGGTACTTAATAATTTACATGAGCTGAATGATCGTCTTCGCTCAGAATCGTTTTTCGTAGGTACACAATGATATATATTGTGTATTGTATTGTATAATGGCAATATATTGTGTCATTAAATTCAAATTTGACACCATCCATTACTTATTAGTGACACACAACCTACTCTACAGCAGAGCCACACCCACTTGCCCATCTTTTTATAATTTAATTTAATTCATTACCATCAAATAAGATCAACAAAAAAAATGTTTATGTTGACTTGATCAACTCTTTATTTAACAAAAATAATGAGATTTCAAAAAATTTTAAAAAATAAACTTCATAGCCCGTGCATCCACCAACACTAAATAAGTAAAAAAAAATATAATAATTTATTGATAAAAATAGTATTACAAAAGGCAAAGACAAATAAATAATACCTTTTAGTTTCTGAGTGGAACAATGAATGTATTAATTTTACAATATATGTGTTTTTTTTTATTTATTTTTTTATTTTTTTGTGTCTGTGTACAAGATAAGTAGTCGAAATAATGCTTCGATTTTCAACTTCAGTATCTCGTTCGATAGGAAAGTGAACATTGTTGGTGCATTGGGAGATCAAAATTTAAATTTCCCAGTAATTTTCAAAAGCGCCAAGAAAAACAAAAGAAAAATTAAGGAAAAACGGGAATTTTTACGGAAAATCGATATTGCGTATTAACCAAAACACGAATAATTTTTTTTTTTTACAAACTCTTTATGTGATATATCATTTTGTATTTATTTTTTGCGATGAGATCGATTCTGTAGTTAGTTGTTCAATAATAATAATAATAAATTAACAGGAACAATCCAGGGCCTAAAATTGTGTGCAGTAGCACACACTCTATGTGTGCAATAATATTAAATGTGCAGTAACAAATTTAAAAGTGTGCAGTACTTATTTTCTGCTTTTTTAAATTTTTATTTGATTAATTTAAATATTTTAGATTCTAAGTTGAACGATTAATGTATAGATTTTACAATGATATGTGTATTTTTTTTTGTGTGTATATATACACTGTAAGTAATCGAAATAATGCTTCGATTTTCAACTTTAGTATCTCGTTCGATAGGAAAGTGAATATTGTTGGTGCATTGGGAAGTCAAAATTTAAAATTCCCAGTAATTTTAAAAGCGCCGTGAAAATCAACTTTAATTTTTGGTGTAACTTTAAAACAAATGACCGAAGATACATGCAATTTTAACTAGTTATTTATATTTACATTTTCTATACACGATAAAATTTTCAAAATATTTTGATTTGTTTTGAACTGTTTAGGGACATTTTCTGTTTCATATTTTATTAGTTTTTTTTTCTATGAATGTCAATAAAGCTTTATTTGTTGAGTAAGAATATGTACTTTAAAATTTAATACAAAGTTCCTACTACATTGATACAATGACATTTGAAAAGTATTAAAAATCCTTAGTCACAGTTTATTTTTATAAGCATTTAAAGTTCAAAAATTGACAAAATATGGAAAAATCACGAAAATTAACAAATTATTTTGAGTTAAGAATTCGTTAAAATTTTTCTTTTTAAATCTAAGACTTGAAAATGTAATACAAGATTCTTAATAAGGTTATCTACCTTTAACAAAAAAAAAATTTCTATAAGAAAGTCAAATTAAATTTTTATGATCGTTCGAAATACAAATTTTTACAAATTGGATATTCACTCGATTTCTCTTGTAGCGATTTTCTTATTTTGTTGTAATTCGAAAACGAATAACTATAGACCCATGAAAATTTCACTGAACGTTTATATTAGCATTTCCTATACACCATATTATTTTGAAAATATTTTGACTCTTTTTGAGCTGTTTACGGACATTTTCAGTTTTCAATTTTTTTAGTTTTTTTTCTATGAATATCAATTAAGTTTTGTCTGTTGGGCCAAAAAGTGTAAAATTTTAATGCAAGGCTCCTGATTTATTGTTACAATAGCAGTTTAAAAATATTGAAAATCCATAAGCACTATTTTTTTTTTTAAGCATTTAAAGATCGAATTTTGACAAAATTTATCAAACTAAAAATTGAATAATTATTTTGTAGTTAAAAATTACATTAAAACTATTGAAACAAAGTAGGGGTCTAATTTTCGAGCTTTCATAACTTCTTATTGAAAGCTAAATAAAAAATACTAAAAAGCTAAAAAAAAAATAGTGGTTTCACGATAAAAGTGGACTATATAAGGGTCCCATGGATAAAAAAGTTTAAGAAACGCTGCAGTCTAATTTCTAATTTATATTATACAAACTAAATTAAGTACATTAACTATATAGATGGCATTGTGGTATATTGTATGAGGTAAGTTACCTATTACACATTAAATATTAGTATATAATATTAGTATATTAGTTATAATATATTAATATATAATACAACATAATATTATAAATTTTCAAAACTTTTTAGGTGATGTTAATTCTATAAAAAAAAAGGTTTTAAACAATGTTACACAATTCACACGGTATACAATGTCATATACAGTATTACAGTAAAACCTCTCTTAACGGACACTTCTCAATAAATTAAAATTTCCGGTCCCGGCATAGTTCCGTTGAAAATAATGGATGTACTACGACAATATTATTATATTACCGATTGTTCCAAAAAAAAATGTTTAATGTTGATGAAACCGGCTTATTTTTTCATGCTTTACCCGATAAAACAATGTGTATCATAGGCGAGAACTAAAGTGGTGGTAAATTAAGTAAAGAATTAATTACAATTATGTTGTGTGTTAATATGGAGGGTGATTTTGAAACACCTTTGGTGATTGGAAAGACTTTAAAACCCCAGTGTTTTAAGAACATAATCTTCAACGATCTTTTAGCGAATAGGCTGAAGACATTTTGTCTCAATAAGAGTGATGCAGTTTCATTGTCATGTTTATCAACTCCAGTCTAATTCTGAGGAAATTGCAATACAAGAAAATAAATAAACAACAATTTCAGATTTTTTTTTTCAATAAGTAATTTTGTATAATATATTTTGTTACGTCTAAATAATAATTGTAATAAATTATATAATGATGAACCCGAGGATAAACCTAAAGTAAGATATTTTTTAAAAAGTCAATAATATTTAAATTATCAGACATAAATACGTACATATTATTTTATTAGTTATTCCCAATAGCGGACAATTTTGTCGGTCCCGTGAGTGTCCGCTATTCCGAGATCTTACTGTACTATAAATAGGTATCAGAAATGTATACAATTAAGTAACTTACAAGTATTTTCGCAAATAGTGTTTGGGATTGGGGAGGGGGGTTCTTTGATTCCTTTAATAGTATTGAATAAGCTTAAAACAAAATGTAGAAAATGTTTGGGAGGCCATGGACATTTTTGGGAGGCTTAATGCCTAAACTATTTGCCCCTATACTTATACTTACATGTGACATTATAATAACAGCTTAAAATAGTTTGGTAAATTTACCTGCATGTTTGGAGTAACGCTAATGATAACTTCTTTTTCTTTATTTATTTCATTTTCAATAACCTAAAACAAAAAATTTAATTTAAATTCAAATTTTGTCGTGATCTGCTAGATTCCTATTTCATAATAATAATTACCAATTATTACAAACTAAGGTATACTCAATAAAAAAAATTGGAGAGTCATTAATGGGTATTGTTTCTCTGGTAAAAATATGTCCACTTATTTATATATGCACTTGTTGTTAAATTTTTTAACGTATCATACCCGTATCCCATATACAATAATACATATTTTTCCCTAAACCCGGTTAGTGGTCACACACTACGATTTTTTCATCTGTGAGCAGTGTTCGATATAGTTCGAAAGCTGTACATGTCAGTATGCCACATGCCACTGTAGGTACGTCAGGCTACGTCTGTACCTATATTGAAAGTCTGAAACGGAATGAAAACTGAGTTATTCGATTTTCACACCATGTTTGAAGACTGGAGTTCAAAACTTCAAAATAGGTAGAACATAGATCAGCCACTGAACAACGATGAAAAATAAATAATGTGTGTGTGTGTGTGTGTGTAGTATGACTAATATATTTTAGAATTAAGTTTGCGTATGTAAACATGATCATAAATAAATATCTAGGTAACCAAGTGTTTAGTGATAACTGATAATATTATACCATAATAATATTTATGAATTTCTAACATAATGGAAATCCTAATTGTCAATAAATTAAATTAAAATATCAATTAAATAGGTAAACATTATAAAATATCATTTATTAATATTGAATGATAAATCTTTATTGTCTTACGAAAGAAATTTTATAATTACATTCACTTCAACTTTTACAATTTATTGATCATCCAATGTGTTATTATATATATATAAAGATTGTTATAATATTATGAATATTATGAATAAGAGATAATGATAAATGTTGTGTGTGTATAATATATTAATATATATGATATACCTAAACAATTTCCAGGAATCGTTAGTCGTTGACTCTAATTATTTTGGTATATTATATTATAATTGATAAATGCATTTGTATAATTATTTAAAATGTCGGTTTTTTTAATAAATATTATATATATACATTAAGTATAGGTTTATATTATATTTTTCCATCTTATGGATATATTTCCCAAGACCGAACTTGGTTACATTAAATTTAAAATAAACTATGGAACACATAATATTATTTTAACTACCTATTTTTGGAATTTTCAACCGGCTACAGTTGAGAAATTATTGTAGCCCGTATGCTACATTGAACCCCTAATTCCAATACCTTTCATCCCCAACTACCGTCGATGATGTAGTAACTAAACTAACTAAATAGTGTTGGTGGACAATTTAGGTGGGGCAAATAGATCAGTCAAATATACTAATAATGTTATTATTTATTATATTACCAATTTGTAACTCATATGTATTAAAGGTAACCTGTAGTCCCGCAATATACATTATACATTTTGCATTCATCTCTCGTGATCACGAGGCTCACCACCATTTATTCTACAGCTACTTCAGAAGACATCCTCCGTACATGGGTTGTCTCCGTCTTATTAATGCAAGACATACCAAAATTTGCGTTCAGAAATTCCAATTTTGTGCTGATACAGGCAGCTTAAATAGTAAAGTGAATTGACATATGATCAAACTTAAATATACGAATATTATCTGTGTTTTTTCGTTCGGTGCTTATAATGTTTTCATTTTTAATCAAATTCTGAGTGTAGTATGTAAAATAATGATATTAAAAAATGCTCATACCTCGCTTAATAATTAAAATATTGTAAAAATCGCAACGATAAAAACACGAATGATGTTTTTACTTTTAAGACGTTTGATATTCTATACAGGTCAAATCACTCTAATATTTAAGTCAACACCACAATATTGGAACTGCTGAACGCCTAACATTTTTATATAATCCGTTTGTAAGACGGAGATAACATATGTGGGTGTGACGTCCTACATTAAATCAGTGTCGCGATAAAAAAAAATTAAAAATCGTTTAAATTGTCTGACGAAACTCACTTCGGATACTCGCGCTGCGGCGGCCACAGCTTTCTCGTCAGTGGTGATTTGCAACGTCGCCGGAGCAGCTGCATCGGTGAGCTCTTCGTCAGCGGCCGTCACCGCAGTTGGATTACTCTCGTCAGCGGCCCTCATCGCAGTCGAATTATTCCCGTCGACGGCCGTTACCGTGGTCGTCGTAGTCGTCGTCTCCAAGCGGTCGACCACCGGGGCAGCCGTCACCTTCTCGGCGACAGTGGCGGTGACGTCGTCGATGTAACAGGGCTCGGACGAGGCGTTGTCGGTAGTCTGACGGTCGTTTTGCGCCTGACCATGAGGTAGCTCTCGCAGCGGCTGCGGCCGTGCAGCCGGTGATGGTTCCATGTCGGTCGCGTGCTCGCGTCTGTCGGACGCTGCTGCCGTCGACTGTCTGGCGAGCGGTTGCTGTGCGCGGTGCAGCGGCGGTGGCGCCACACTGTATCGCAGTAAAGCGACGGAACACTCACCGGAGACCGTCGTTTGGTACCTATATATAATGGATATATTGCCGTATTGTTATTGTTGTTATTGACTCCCGAGGTGCGGCGTCTGTCCATCACTATAAATTGCACACAACAATACGTTGCCGAGCTATAGGGTGATTTGTAGAAGAGGGGCAATAAAATAAAAAAATTAGCCTCCCACTGAAAAAAAGAATTAAAAAATTACTTGAAAAAACACTGTATTTATTATGCATATTATGGACTCTTGCAGTATATTTACATAATTTTTCATATAACAATAAAATATATTAATATTTATGATCAAATTCAATTTTTTTTATGGAACTTGTTCGTAGGTCTTAGCTTATTATTCCAAGTCAATAATATTATAACTACCTATAATAATATTAAGTATGTTAACAAAAATGTGGGTGGACATTTAGAACTCTAACTTGAGCATAATATGATTAGAGCGACTGGATCCCTATTTTTTAATTTATTATAGTGTTACACTTGTGATCACGAATACCACAATCAGAAACTATTCGCCCACTAATACCCTCCAACCAATAATCATATATTTAATAATAATGGCTCTGTACTTGAGTATACTGTACAATTGTTTAACACAAAATAAAAAAAAATGTCTATAAACAAATGGCATAAATTAGGGGTGGTTTCAAAACCAGGGGTGCACCTCCAACCTCCACACCCCAATTTAAAATATGGCCTAGTTTTACAATTTTATCTACATCATCAATTTCTATTAAATATTGGTTTAGTATTTATTATACAATAGGTAACGAGTAGGTAATTAGTAATTACGTATACATATTATTATAACAATAAATAATAATGATGCGTTATACAAATACCAATTATAAATATATATATATATAAAAGTATAAACTCTTACATTTATTTTGCTATTTTATAATTTATATATTATATATTGTACCTACCTAGTAACTATGTAATAATATTCTAACAGTACCTACTTAATAATGTGTTTACTTTTTCATACCGTTTGTAATAATAACAATGATGAATATACTATGCATAGGTCATAGGTATTTGTTAAATGTCCTGAACCTACATATTATCGACAATACCTGCAACACGCACACAAGTGTTTACATTGGGTACATTACAAAAAAAAAATTTCGTTTAATCACGACGGTAATGAAATCGTATCTTCCGGAGGGGAGATGAGAGAGCGCGTTCAGTCGGAACTGAATTTTAGATTAAGCGTTTAATCATAATTGAGTATATTATTTTGTATTATAATATATTATATGTGTTATATATAGGAATATAGCTTATTTTGTGTGCACTGATACATAACAGAGTAACATAATACTGTTGGAAATTGTAATACGATTGTGTTTTAAGGACACGCCGGCACTTAGAATATTGTTGTAATACAATACTATTATTTATTAATTTATTGTACTGACATCAGTCCAATTTACAAAGGTATCCTTAAATTAGATAACAGTTAATATTAGAGATATAATATAAAATAGATATATGCCAAATATGTTAAAATATTTTAAACAATAAAACAAAAGAGAGGTAAAATATAATAGATATATAAATATAATTATAAATGATAAAAAGTTTAATCGATAGAAAAGAAAAAGTCTAATTGGTTTACTTTATGCCTGTATTGACTGTATTAACAGTAGATAACAAAATATTTACAGATGTACAAGACATATAGTTTTGGCCTTTTGCTTGAGAATAATGTTTTTTTATGAAATAAATGTAATATACGTATATGTAGTGCCATAAGCTAATAGAAATATATTAGAGTATAAGAATATATAAAGATATTAGAATATTTAATGGAGAAAACAATATCGTTAATGAGTAAATTGAATAATAATGGTGAGAGGTTTTATTGGAAATAACATTTTTTTATTCTACAAATTGGGATCATTCAGTTAAAAACGAATTTATCCATGATAATAAAAGGTCAGTAATGTCTATTCTTCTAAGTTTTTGTATTAAAAGTTTATGGTAAATTCTATCAAAAACTTATTCAAAGTCTCTGTATAATATGATAATATGATATCAGTTAGTTGTTTATTATAAAAAGAATTTAAAATAAATGGTTTATTTAGATAATTGATTGATAATGGTAGATTTGTTAGTGCGGAAACTATGTTGTTGAATAGGTAAGTATATTTTTGAAGAGATGAGTGAGATTGGCATTAATTAGTTTAGAGAATAATTTCGGGAGGATAGAGATCAAAGATAAAGGATGATAACTAGAAATTAGTGATTTATCTCCTTTTTTCAAAATAGGGGTGATGTATGTAGATTTCTATATAGAAGGGAAACCAGGGCCGGGCCGAGGGCTTGGCAAGGTAGGCACCTGTCAGGGGCGCAAAATATCAAGTAGGAGTGGAGGCGCAAAATTTGATATCATTAAATTTGAATTTGAAAAAAAATATTTCAATATATTAATATATGTTATTAGATGCGAGTTAATTAATACTGTGTTATACATTTAACACTTAAATTTATATAGTTAAACCTCAAATTTACTATTGATTATTGCAATTAATTTTCATTCACGACGATCGACGATAACTGGTACTCACCGAATTATATCGTAAAGTAATATATTTAATTTATAACAATGTATATATCTCTACACGTATACAAGGCGCAGGAAATATCAATGTGTTTCCTGGGGTGAAAATATGTGTATATGTGCAATGGTAGCAGGGCGGCGTGGAATGCGTTGTTGTTAGCTTATAGGTCTATAATTGTATTATTATATGACGATTATTCGGTTATTTTACAATTTTTCTCTACAAGATGTATACCCAAATTTGGAAGTAGCATTAAGATTTTTTTTTAAAATGCCTATTATTACAGCTACTTGCGAGAGAAGTTTTAGCACATTAAAACTTATAAAAAATTATCTCCGTTAAACCATGGGTCAAGAATGTCTATCGAATTTAGTCATACTTTCCATTGAACAAGAAATTGCATCTAACATGGACTACACTTCAATCATCGAAGAATTTGCTTCCAAAAATGCCAGAAAAGTTAAATTTGTTTAATAAATATATTGTACTAAATTCTATTTAATTTGAAATATTATTTGTAATATTTTATTTAAATTTTTATACAATTCTTGTTTATGTGGTAAAGTTTTTAAGAATTTGTTATTAAAGTCATACCAAAGTAGGTAGTACAAATCAATTAACTTCGCTATTTTTATATTTATTTTGAATTTGAAATATTCTGAAAATGTTATTTTAATTATTAAAATATTAAACTTAACTCTTAAGCTTTAAAGTAAACATTGATTATGCTTATATGCAAATAAATTAACATTTCATTTTTTTTTTTTTTTTTTTTTTGATGGGGG
>WHPZ01590409.1:11746-24149 GCA_016617965.1 Macrosiphum rosae
GATATTCACTCGATTTCTCATGTAGCGATTTCCTTATTTTGTTGTAATTCAAAAACGAATAACTGTAGGTACATGAAAATTTCACTGAATGTTTAAATTAGCATTTTCTATGCACCATAAACTTTTGAAAATATTTTGACTCTTTTTGAGCTGTTTACGGACATTTTCAGTTTCCAATTTTTTTATTCTATAAATATCAATTAAGTTTTATCTGTTGGGCCAAAAAGTGTAAAAATTTAATACAAGGCTCCTGATATATTGTTATAATATCAGTTGAAAAATATTAAAAATACATAGGCACAATTTTTTTTATAAGCATTTAAAGATCAAATTTTGACAAAATGTATCAAATTTAAAATTGAATAATTATTTTGTAGTTAAAAATGTATAAAATATTCAACTTTTATATCTAAGGATTGAAAATTTGAAACAAGATTCCACGTAAGTAGTTGATTCTGTTACCGAAAAAACTAAAAAATACACAAGCACAGTTTATTTTTATAGTCATTTTAAGTTCAACTTTGGACAAAATTATATAAAAAAAAACCTAGAATAACTATTTTAGGTTTTTTGTTGTGATTGTGTAATATTATTCGTGGGTACTTGAAACTTCTAAAGTACACTATTATATACCTATGGAGTATGGACGATGATAGTATCAGAATTTGTTGTTGACGTATAACGCATTATAAGTACCTAATGGATATTGTGATAAGATTAATTCGGAATTTATTATAGGTACCTATTTTAGGTAAATTTTTTTTTGATACGATAGATAAGTATATAATAATATGTCTTATTCCTAGACTGGCATACCGTCTCCGCTCAGAAAAAAATCATTTTTCTTATACAATGATATTATATCATTGAATTCAAATTTAATACTATCCATTAGACAGTGACCTACTTGTAACCTACTGTACAGCAGAGCACCTTTTTTTTCAATTGCTATTGTATCAATATATCAGGAGCTTTGCATTTACATCTTTGTAAAATCAATACATTCATCGTTCTACTCAGAATCTAATATTAACAAAATTATTAACAAATCGAAAATGTGCAGATTGTTCGATGGTTTCTCATATGTAATTCATCCATTAACCAAAAATCTACTCTATTAGTGTATTATTATTGGCTAATAGTAAAATAAATTACTTTAACAATAATTATTATAATATCATAAAATATACTTAGTACTAAAGCCGACAGTCGATAGATGGACAGACCGTCTACGCTGAGAATCCTTTTTCGTATACTATGATTTTATATCATTGAATTTAAATCTAACACTTCTATTACCCTGACAGTGTGACCCATTTGAAACTTACAGTACAGTATAGCGGTACCCACTACCCACAATTTTTCATTTTAATAATAAAATATCTATTTAAATCTCTTTAAATTTTATATCATGAAATTTGAATTTGAAAAAAAATATTTCAATATATTAATATCTGTTATTAGATGTGAGTTGATTAATACTGTGTTATAAATTTAACACTTACATTTGTTTAGTTAAACCTCAAATTTACTATTGATTATTGCAATTAATTTTCATTCACGACGATCGACGATAACTGGTACCTACCGAATTATATTGTAAAATATTATATTTTATTTATAACAATGTATATATTTCATATTATTTCTTATTTCTACACGTATACAAGCCGCAGAAAATATCAATGTGTTTCCTGTGGCCGATAATAATAAAAATAGAACAACTGTAATAATATGTGTATATGTGCATTGGCAGCAGTTCGGCGTGGAATGCGCTGTTATTAGCTTATAGGTTTATAATAATACAATTATTACGATTATTCGGTTATTTTACAATTTTTCTCTACAAGATGTAAACCCAAATTTGGAAGTAGCATTAAGAATTTTTTATAACAATGCCCGTTACTACAGCTTCTTGCTAGAGAAGTTTTAGCAAATTATAACTTATAAAAAATTATCTCCGTTCCACCATGGGTCAAGAACGTCTATCGAATTTAGTCATACTTTCCATTGAACAAGAAATTGCATCTAAGATGGACTACACTTCAATCATCGAAGAATTTGCTTCCAAAAGAGTCAGAAAAGTTAAATTTGTTTAATAAATATGTTGTACTAAATTCTATTTAATTTGAAGTATTACTTGTATTATTTTATTTAAATTTTTATATAATTCTTGTTTATGTGTTACAGTTTTTAAGAATTTGTTATTAAAGTCATACCAAAGTAGGTAGTACAAATCAATTAACTTCGTTATTTTTATATTTATTTTGAATTTGAAATATTTTTAAAATGTTGTAGTTTTAATTATTAAAATGATAAACTTAATTCTTAAACTTTAAAATAAATATTGATTATGCTTATATGTAAATAAGTTAACATTTAATTTTTTTTGGGGGGGGGGAGAGAGGGGGGCGCCAATTTATATTTTGCCAGGAGCGCCGCTATTGATCGGCCCGGCTCTGCTCCCTAGGGTGATAAACTCGAACAGTATGAAATATGAATTAAACTGTTTTATATTAAACGCGCTGATGTGAAGACAAAATACGACGCAATCGAAAACGCCACGCGTCACCGTTACACGCTAATACGGTATGACAGTAGCCTAAATTATCTTTTATCGGAAACATTGTATTTTAAAATGTCTTTGTGTGTATAATATATAATAATATGATTTTTATTAGTGCAGAGTACCTCGTCCTGAAGCTTCGTTCCTAGCTCACCGACAGAGAGCTATACTATTATACTAATAGGGGAAGAAAGAACCTCGTAGACTGATGACATGTTGTGGTTTTACAAGGGCTCGATACTACGTCCTACATACGTAACATAATATGACTCCCTCTTACATTTTATGCGGCTTGTGTCGCTGAATACTCCGAACGCACCATTGTCACTGAAGTCTTCCTTGCCGACGGTCACCTCAAACAAGCTTCCGCCCGGACGCCCGGTAAGTAAAGTTTCTACGATTCACGGCCACCGTTTCCTCGGCTCATCGTGGTCTGAACCTATACGGTTTTCATCAGCGACATGTTAGAGCAAGCCACAAGTCGCGTCGTTTGGTAATTGGCTATAGCAATGCGTTCAACTGCTGTACAACGTACTTACCGCCGACCGCCGTCCAGTGCTGTCCTGCTGCATCGGTTCAATTCTAATTCGTCGCACGTGCACCAACGCGGCGTGGTGTTAACGCAATAATCATTATTACAGTGCAATTTATTGTAGATCAATTGAACTTTCATAATGATATTTTGAATTTAGTTTTTAAAATGTTTAGGAAACTTCCTTGTCGTTTTCTTCTTCATAAATTAAATTTTACATAAAAATATCAAAAATCCAAGGTATCAACTTTTTAATGTATCTCTATATATTAGCTTTTAAACTTTAAAGCATGACTTTTACAAAACTCGTTTATCAACTATTAAGGCTTAAAATTGAAACAAGGTTCCTCGTACACTTTTCTTACTACAGATTTTTAAAAAAGTTTAACAAACAGCCACAGCGATTGAAGTTTAAATATAACGATTTATACAAAAATATTATTGTTATTTTGTATTAGGTATTCAAAACATATTAATGATAGAAACATGAAATTATTCAATTACTACTTAAATTATAATTTTTATTTATATTGTATACTTAGTGATTTTTTTTAAATATTTAGACTAATTGTATACTATTTGTACCTAGGCATTTGAAATTTTCAAGTTTTTTTTTCAGTTTTAGTAAAAAGTTGTATGCCCCATCAAAATGCATGACAAATGTATAAAAGATCCCTCATAAGTTTTACTCATATCAACTTAAAAATCAATTGAAAAAAAAACACTAAAAAATTGGAAACTAAATATATCCGTAAACAGCTCAAAACAAGTCAAAATATTTTGAAAATTTTATCGTATATAGAAAATGCTAATATAAACATTTAGTGAAAATTGCATGTATATACATTCATATATACAAATATTATCGAAAACCAATTTTGCATAATAATTCACGTTTTTCCTTAATTTTTATTTTGTTTCTCCCGGGGCTTTTTAAAACTATTCGGAAGTCTCTACAATACTAGATTCACTATCCCATCGAACAAGATACTGTTGAAGAAAATCGAAGCACTTTTATTGTCCCAAACAATGAATACAGATAGAAAAATAAATAAAAAACACATTGTAAAATCAATACATTATTCATCGCTCCGTTCAGAATCTTTTTGTTAGCTGAAAAAAAATGAATGTGTGTGCTACCCTTTAGGATTTAGCTACCTATTATATAGGTTCAAAATAAGCTATAAACACCCTCTTGTATTTGTAGTGTGTGAAATTAATTTATAATTTCTCGTTGTTTTATACACTTTTGATATATTTTATCGGCTAGAATGGCTAGATAACTGTTAACGTCATTGTTGTGATGTTGAAACTATATTATTATCTTTATTTATTTACATTATATAAATTGACATCTATTGTTCCTGATGTTAAAAATTGTACCTATTGTATATATATAACAATAAATTCAGACAACTAAGTCAAGGAAACTATAAAGATTATAAAAAAAAAATAAATTGAAAACATTGTTATAATCCCATTGCAATTGTATCAAAATTATTTTTAAATAAAATTATATAAATTGTTTAAACTATTTACGTGTTATAGTTAAACTAGGCATGTATAGTGTATATAGTAAATTATATGTATCTAAATGAAATAATTCCATTGCAATATAATAATATAACATAACATAATATAAAATGAGAATAAAATTACACATAACACATGAGATTGCCTTAATATACAGTTACTTTTTAACGTTTTCCGGGGTTTTATTTAAACAACGTTATTATGTTGAACTATGTGATTATTTCATAACAATAATATTGGTTTATAAAATCTGTCTTCGATTTTTATCTGTCATGCGTAAAGACCCAATTAGATATAGCCAGTATATTTCTCTCAAACATTTATTTATTTTACTTATATAACAATAGTAATTTTCTAAAATAAACGTAACTAGTTCTCAGTACGACGGTCACACATGAATTCATTAAGAAAAAAAAGTAGATCTTTGAAAATAAACGTGTTATGTATTTGTGGTAATAAAATTATAAAATAATATATATTAATTACAATATTGGTATGTTACCTGTATATCAGCCATTATAAATACAAGGAGTGTTATCACATTATACTAACGGTAATACGATAATATAATATAGAATAATGTACTGTATAGTAACAATAATGGTGTAATATACTAGTATACTAACACAGTAACACTTTAACATACCGTCATTATACATAAGTTATAACTTATATTATGTAAAAAAAAAATATAAATAAAATAAAAATAATAATATAATAGTAATGATTATAATATGTATAATAATATAAAAGTATAATATGTGTGATAATTGTGCTGACAAATAAGTCAAAGCAATTAAATTAAGGACTAGATTGTTATCTAAATGTTTTCCTGTGTCCTTATTGTTGGAAAATGAGTATAGTCATAGGAAGTTATAAGCGATATATAATTACCTCGGAGTAAATCATCTGAAAGTAAAATCTATTAATGTGGATCATTTTTAATTAATAATTAAATGTACGATGTATTTACCTATTTGATATATTTTTCATAAATATTAATGTTTATTTACATTATTATATTCAATAATCGACGCAATTATACATACAAATCGTAGTCATAATTTTATATTTTAAATATTTTTATGGTATAATAAATTATGAACAATATCAACCAATTTATTTTTAATCATTGAATATTGTGGTACACGTAACAATATATATTTTTAAAGCCTATGTTTTTATTTTTAAACCAGGCACAACAAAATGTGCTTTAAAGTTAGATATTATTCACTAACTGCAACACTAATTACATAAGTTACAATTAAATATTTTTTAATATATATATATATAGTTTAAGTTATTATTTTGTTTGTATAGAAGGTAAAATCATGTTTAAAGTTATAGAGATAAAAACTCAAAACTTATAATTGATGTTATTTTTAATTTGTTGTAGCATAGGTTATTTATTAATATATATATACTGTTATTATAAATAATATTATTTATTATTGTAAATGGAGTTGATTTCCGTAAAAAAAGACTGTTATTTTTATTATTAATCATTATACCATGTTAATTTTGAATATCAAACATTTATGAAAAGTGACTTGGCCTGTATCATTAAACAATCAAATCTCTTACACATTAGATAAAGTTAGAAAGTTAGAAATATTTATAATAAAAATGATCATAATATTTATAGTTCAATAGTTGACTAATATTAATTTTAATTTCAAGTATCAACAGTAAAAGAAAAAAAATTAGTTTACAGTGACGGATCATTAATTGTTGACCAATTATTATCAATAATAGTATAATAAATGATTAGTCTATGTTGACTGTTTTTTGCAATAACTTTCAAATAGACTTTGCGAGTATAATTGCTGACGGTTTGACTTCACCAATTTTAGCTTCCTTGACATTTTTATAGCTAATAGAATCGGGCCTGCTGAATACGATAGAAAAATCGGATGATAAGTAGTTCGGAGGAGGTTAGGTTGTCTAAAAAAACAACTGACTTTAGTGCCTCAGCCACCAATACCAAATGATTTGAAATAATTGAATGATGTTATAAAAAAATCAAGTGATGAAAATTTAGACTCTAACATGTAAATAACAATTTATAAACAATTTTATAATTTAATTATCATTAAACATCATTTAATTATTTCAAATAATTTGGTGTTGGTGGCTGAGGTGCTAAAGTTAGTTGATTTTTGAGACACCCCTCCTCCTCAAATTGGTCAACGAATTAGCCCATTTTTCTATCGTATTCAGCAGGCCCGATTCTATTAGCTACAATAGTTTCATGAAAGCTCAAATAGTTGAGGTCAAACCATCAGTAGCTTTCTGTCTATAAGCAAAGAATCGTTCTTATCTATAAAATTGTAATCAATGCAAAATGTTAATAATAGTAAATCATACATTATAGCTATATAATACTTTGAAATGGGATGATATAATTAAAAGAAACGTAAAGTCACTGAATGGAGGACTAGACTGGAAAACATGACCAACTGATAGGGAATATTGGAGGATTTGATGTGTGACGGGTCTTAATGGCCGATGAACTCTAAGAAGAAAAAGATAAAGAATTAAAATAATTTAATATTATAATGTTTAACTATAAGAGTAATAACTAATAAGTAATAACCCATTTGACATTACCCATATTAAATAGGTACTTAAACATTTTTCAAAATCATGGTAAGGTTAATAGATGAAGGATACACTAGATTATACAGAATAAAATCGTGTTATACACTTCGAAGTTCCCGTTCACCATAGTATATCATTTATTATTTAATAAGTGATTGTATTCTAGTATCCATGGAAAATGTTAAAATTCATTAAAATCGGATCTTCAAACCTGTTCTAGGTGAGCCTTAATTATATGAGTGAGCGTAACGATTTATACAAATTTTTCAGTATACTACAACAAATGAAAAATAATTGATTAACTACGAATTGAATTCAAGGGTTTATAATATTCGTTTTAAACGCTGACGTGACCGACTATAGGGAAAAACTGGGATATTCTTCACGAAGCAACGACGAGCGACGATCGAAACGTCGGTTTACAATATCCTACCCTTGCGTTGAGTTTTTAAGGAAAATAGATCGGAGAACCCAAGTGAAAAAAAAAATTAAAAACTATAATACAACTACAGTGAACTACTTGGTATTATAGGCGTAATAATTGTTGGTATACATACTGCGTAATCATCACATTTGGCTGTTTAATAGTGTTCGTAGTGGTCTGGATGGTTGGCGTGACCGCTCTTGTGGACGATCGCGTTAAAACCGTTTTCCTTGTCGGCCACGTACTCGACGGTCCTCAGTGTACCGTCGGGATCATGCACGCTGTACGACCCCTTCACTACGTCACCATCTCTGTACTCGTGCGCGGTCTTGTAGTCGCCGGTATGCGGGTCTTGTACGCCGTACTTGTAAGAGTACTTTGGATGAGCCTGCGGGAAACACATACACACTCACGTTAGTGGATCTTTTCTATGCAATGATTTTGTAAGTCGTTGTCCGTTGTCCGACATTTAGAAAAGTGTTTAGAAAATTATGATTATATAAAATAATAATAGTGATATGCTTTCGTCCGGGTTTTCACACAACAGCGACGGAGAGTATATGCGATGCACATTATTAGGATATAGGTAAGTAGGAAGTGTTGATGATACCGCATTGATTTTATACATTTTAGGTACTATAAAACCATAATATGGTGATACCCACATAGTAGTCCACGTGGTCGTCGTCGTCGTGTCCGCCACCGCCGCCGTAACCTTGAGGATACGATTGGACCGTAAAACTGACGTACAGCAGGACGCAAGAACCGACAATAACCTTTAGTGAGAAAAAAAAAGAAAGGTTTAATCGACGAAAAAAATGTACTTCAAATGAACATGGTTTAACTGCACTGTACCTTGGACAACATTTTTTTTGACGTTGAAAAAAAACAAGAAACCACGACTGTATAGGTAATTATAATAATATTATACTATCGTATGGAGGACGATCAAAAAACTGCTAAAAACTGTAACACGTTCTAGATCGATTGATGGCGAGAATCTATTGTATTCCATTCTACGATCAACGCTATATATAACTACGTCGTTCCACGCAGTCTTCCACTTCTTTTCACACCGTCCGTGTTGCAAACTCAAACATTGCATAACGATATAATATTATATATTGTAGGTATAATATACACCTGTACAATAAACGCACAGTATTTTGTTTACATGGCGAAACGGTCCATAGGATGTGTTCATTATAGTCATTATTATATTTTAGGTAGTCATTATGTTTTTTTTTTCTTTGTAAGTGTTATAGAGGTTTGTAGAGGTTTCCTAAATGGATTATTATATTATGCGCTGCAGCAATAAAATTGTTCAACCCCTTCTGGCACGTCTGTATGTGTAGGTAAAATGTGTGTCATTGTACCAGTAGGGTCGTAATATTGCATTGCACACGTATATTATTATATAGTTATTTATTTCTAGCTCAAAATAAATAGTGATAGTTATCAACCAATATTTTATGTAACATTATTATGTACCACTCATAAGCTATTACGATGTATTGAAAGTTAAACCCAAAACAGTTGAACCACAAAATATTATTTACATTCTATATTATATTATAAAAGGTTTCTTAAAAAATAAAAATACTTTTTAATTAGTAAATGTATTGTAAGAACATTTTAGCTTGCGAAAAACCTGACATTATAATTGTTTTTTGTTTATGATAAACTTAAATATTTACCATAATACTAACACAAATGTACTTGCTGTTAAGTATATTTTTGGTATGATTTTCTAAACGAATACTTACTTAAAATAAAAAAATATTTACTATATAAATTCAGCATTTGATCTCAAAGATTGTCATTATTTATATTTAAAATCATAATAATGACATATTTCTAGATTATATGTTTAGACATGTTGATGCTTATTTATTATTTTAAAACAAAATAAATAGTTTTTTATTTATAATTATAATAGCTAGTACACGTTTAGCAAAGTATTATTGAGCAAAGATCTAATAATATCTTCGCTATCCATACTTAGATTTTCTAGGTACTACTATATTTTTATATGAAAAGTAATAAATAATTAACTAATTACTTTGTTTTAAATGTTAAGGACTATATTATTAACTAATAACTATTAAGTACTCATTCTTATAATTTCATCGGTAGGGATGAATAAATGAATAAACAAATAATATATTATACGCATATTTAAATATTTTAATGTACCTCAACTTAATTTATAAATTAAGGTGAAGTTTGTTTCAAATTAAAAATTAATTTGTGTGTAAAAACAATTTAATGAAGTTTATATAAAAAATATAATAACGTAAGAAATTTAATAAAGAAATATTAATAACCTGCCTATTATTCGAAAATTTATTTTGAGTTTTGACGATTGGTTTATCTTAAATACGATTCATTTTTAAATTTTAATAAAAAAATATCTATAGTTAGTTAGTTGTTATGTTACGATAAATTACGTTAAATGGAAATTAACGTTATTCACCGGTTATTAACGTTACTGACCAATTATATAGGTAATTATCGTTATAAACCGGAGAATCACGTTAATTACCAAATACACAGGTAATTAATGTTCTAGACCAGGTATGCACGACGCACATGAGTCTCAAATACTACAATTTTAAAGTTGATGTACCTAGGTATTTTTAAAAATAGAAAAATGCATTATTATTATTATTATTATTTATTTATTTTTACAAGTTGTTCTGCCATGACATGTACTGTTACATGTTACACAACTTTTCAGCAACACAACAAGCCCAACGTTTATTGTTGCAACCAGTCTTGCAATGAATGGCAACTCCGGTACCTTTGAGGGCCCGCCACACAGTGGCGAATCCAGGGCTTAACTTTGGGAGGGAGGGGGGCAAAAGTACAAAGAGTTCCAAAATTGGCTAGACAGTGTAAAACAAAGGGAAACTACTGCGATTGGGGGGGGGGGAATGCCCCCTTTGCCCTCCCAATGGATCCACCACTGTCACAACAGAACTATTACTAGCTGCTTCCCTCAGTGTTAACTGTCTACCATCTGCTAATTTGATCACATTGCCCATGTCTAATAGTTTTTCTTCGCAAGGAACTATTTCTTGGCGTGTGTAATTGTACTTAAGAAAGCCATGTTCCGTACCCATAAAAGAAATATTAATTACTTTTAATATAATTTATTTATTTTGATTTGAATGAAATATTTTTATTAAGAATTAACTTGCAGAATATTTGTATAAGTCATGTTCAACTTGGGTGACAACTGCTAGTATATTTTGTGGATATTTCATTATTTTATAATCAACATTTCCCATATCATACGGACATACGGATATTAACGCTTTTCACCAGAAAACAACGACCATTCCCACATGTATTGCTAAATAACGTTAATGACCGGCAAATAACGTTATTTTCAGATATAACATCATTTACCGTAACATATATGACGTATATGTAGGTATACGTAAATAAATAACTCTTCTATTATAATTAATAATTATAACTCTCATAAAAGATATATTTTAAATTACGGAACTTGATGTTGTAATTTAGTGACCTTCAATAAAAATTGAACGGCCTATATATATTTTTCTTCTTTAAAAATGTACATTGTCATTTTTTCATTTATTTTTCAATAACATCGTTTAAATTGATAATAAAACTTATAAACTCTTGACAATGATGAAAAAATTACTATTTATTGAATGTAGTAAATGACTATGTGCCTATGTATAGTACTATAGTGTATACCTATTACTCATATTGACAAGCATAACCATTCAACCATGTACAATTGTTAATTAGGTATATAATATGTATATATATATATATATATATATATATCACGAAAGCAATAAACCCTATAGGCGTCTCTTTACTTGTCAACACTACAAATTTTAATTCGATGATATCGATGTAGTATTTACCAATACGTATTATTCTGTTATTAATACCGAACAATATGCTCTGGAGTCAATTAACTTTTTGTGCAATGTAATCACACAAACGTAGTAGGTAAAAAATATATAGCTAACACTTATATTTTACTTTTATAACAGCCTATATTATTGATGAAATTGGATTTGATTAAGAAGTATAAGTCATAAGATTTTCCATTTGAGCAGACAATTTATAACCTATAGACTACGGGGTAATTTCAAGGTTAATTTTCTTCCAAAGATATTCTGCAAGGATACGTTCAATACAGTTTTGAATAAATTTGCCCTATATCATTTAATTTATGTTGATAGTTCTTTGATTAAAAATCTATAATAGGCGTAAGTATATGACACAAACAAAAATTAATTTAAAAAGAAATTAATTATTTAAGATTTATAGGTATAGGTTGATGTTTTTTGTTGATGAATGTTTTCTACTATAAAGACAACAACGTTTTAATTAAATTGTTTATTGTATGTAGGTGAAAAAAATTAATAAAGAAGTTAGAAAAAATGTATACATTTATAATTAATAATTAAAAAGGGTGAGCAAGTGGGTGTCGCTCTGCTGTACAGTAGGTTACAAGTGGGTCACTGTAAAATGGATGATATTACATTTGAATTCAATGATATAATATCATTGTATAAGAAAAACGATTCTGAGCGGAGACGGTATGTTAGTCTAGGTATAAGACATATTATATACATATGGTATTAAACAAAAAAATTGACCTATAATAGGTACCTACAATAAATTCAAAATTAATCATATCACAATATCCATTAGGTACTTATAACGCGTTATACATCAACAAAAACCGTGATAC
>WHPZ01590410.1:0-30360 GCA_016617965.1 Macrosiphum rosae
AAAAAAAAAAAAAAATCGCGTTACCAATCGTTAAAAAGATCTCACGGTCATGGCACGGTGGCATGGCGATTTGAAAATACTGCAAAAATAATAATATGTTAATCGGTGGGTCAACACACGCACACGCGTGCGGGACCGGTGCGAAATATAAAAATTTATACCGTCATAATCAGCATGGCAATTATTATTTTTATTAATATTATGACGGGCCCGTGCGAGTTTCCGAAAACTGCAGCACCTCATCGTCATTCCAGTATGGAGGTAAAATAACCCGTTCGGCCGCTGTGACGTTTTAATTTATAGCCACGCGAGTTATCTCCGTCCGCCAGACGTCTTTTTTTCCATCCTATTTTTTTTTTTTATTTACCAGCGGCGTGTTCGGACCCGAGCTACGAACACGACCCGCGAAGGTGGTGCGAAATTATTTTTTTTATTTAAGTCCGACGATACGATCATGCCTTTACATTATTATTATTATTATTATTATAAGAAGACCCGTCGTAATCGCCGAACAGAGTCCTTTAATAATATTATTATTATTATGTCGCTCGCGGGGGTGATCGATGGGAAAAAAAATTTCGAGTATTTTACGAGTTAAATTATTGACGTACTATAATATTATTGTGATATATTGCACACACGATTCGCAGGGGCGAATAATCGGATATTTCATTGAGATATTATTTTGACAAGCAATATTATTATGGTTTTTTTTTTTTTTTTTTAAATCTGATTCGCTTAATCTGGACGTATAAAACAAAATATTATTATGAACGAATGCGGGGAAAAAAACAATATAGGAACGTTCGAAACTATCCCGTTGACTTTGAGATCCTAACTTAACATCCGTCCTAAAATATGACTTTTTGTTTTTCCAACCACTGATTTACAATTTACCGATTTGAATGGGATAATTGAGGGTTATTATTGCTAATTCGTCATTGGTATAATACAATTACGGAAAATTGCTGCTGCTAATTGAACTGCGACAGTTTTGAAACATAAATCATATCACAGTCGCACATTATTATCCACCATGAGTCTCTAAAATATCAGTTGGAAAGTATATTATTTAGAAATCATTTCATTATTATTGTTATTATTCATGTTCAACCAGTAAGATTTCTAGGATGTAAGATGGTTAAATATTTTAGCTTATAATATTAAGCTTTTAGATTAGTTTTGACCTAATGGAAAAATTAAAAAAACAATTTGTGAACAGTATACATATTTGTCTTAAAATATAATTTTAAAAATGAAGTGTGTGCGGTGTCAAATATCCGATGACCCTGTTCTCGTGATCTATTATTTTTTAAATATATTATACTAATGAGAAGTTAGCTGAATTTGAAAGTCTATTGAAAACCACATTTTATTAAACAGACCTTAAAGGCTTAAAAAGTGAGATGCTTGGTATACGCTTGGGCGTGTAACGTTATCACCTCTTAGAAAATGACAATGTGTTTTTGGCAAGTTTTATAAAATGCGTTTAGCCAATAAGCAAGTTCCGTATACTTAACGTTGTTTGGCCATGGGCGGTTGTTTTTACGACCGAAATAAAAAAAAATTCGGATAACATATAGATGCAATTTACAAACACATATTTTATTATACGTATGAACCGTGAGTGTACATTAACAATATTAATAATATTATCCACGACACCGTAGTTTTTACACCGTTACTTTGTACTTCATGGGTTTAGACTCATCGTGGACTATGGAAGTTTATAGATGTGGTTATAGCCCCCAAATTCGACAGCTCCTTATACCTAGTTTATAATATATTTTCATCGGTTCCCTAGTGTGGTATTCTCTGACAGTTCAATAAGTTACGACAATATACTGCATAAACAATATATTATTAGCATATTAGCAATATAATATTAGCAAACTATTAACTTGTAACCCAACCATGTTCTTACCGTTAAACGGACTTGACTAACTCGAGTTATACATTTTTTTTTCCATGAACCTTCCACTTCTGTAACTTATTGTGTTACTCTAAGCTACTATTCTATTCAAGTAAACACAGTTGAATCGATAATATTACAACAAAATATATACTGGAAATAATGCTCAAATTATTGGTATACAATATATATCGATACATAAATGTAGTGTGGAATATTGTTTAAATATTATTATCATATTATAATGATATAAGTACCAATTGTGATAGAGCAACCAATATAAGCTAGTATTGTATTTTTATTAGAATCATAAAATAATTATTTAGATTTATATGATTCCAAAATTATAAATATTTTGTTAGGTTACAACTATTTAACTTACTAACTGCCTGTGGCATTCGAAAAATCTACAATATATGTATAGTGATAAAATTGAATATAAATTAATGTACCTATAAGGCTGCTACAATCAGCCATTTCATAATACGAGTGTTGGAATTAAAATATAAAACTCGTTAACTCGTATAATATTATCATAACTTATCTTTGCCTTGATAAAATAATATAAGTGGGCTCCGTGCGTTATCTTTATGGAGATAAAAAAAAATAAAAAATATATATACATAACTATTTTCAAAGAAAAAACATGGGTTAATAACAATAATATCATGAGCCCGGAGACGTCGGCTGTTTTTAAAGCCAAGACCATAATAATATTATTACTATACACTGGTATTAAATCATTACAACTTGCTGCAATTTGCTCGAGATGGAAAGTCGGACGAAAAATTGCCAAGGCTCTACCTATTCAACGCGATAATAATTTGATATATAATATAATATTGTTGTTGTAAAAACATTAGAACGAAATGTGCATCGTTAAGAAACCTGCGAATCAGACGAAAGCGAATAGAAAAAAGCGTTTCAGTCATTCGCGATGCTAATTATTACCTGTGACAATATGATATGATAATTATTATAATTATTCGTCCGACCCATAAAATAATAATAAATAATAATAGTTATTCAGTAGCACCAATTGTCAGTAAGTAGTAGTTTACCGATAAAATGTACACACTTAAATCAGTAGGTGCATTTTTTTTTCTAGACATTTTTAAATAAAAGACGATAATTTTTTTTACGCTTTTATTACCCACACAATAACTATAAAACTTTTAATGAAAGAAACCTCCAACAAAGCATATAGATCAAATAATATAAAAACTAGTAGATACATAAGTCAAAGTTATAATGCTAGTACAACAATTTGAAATATAGGGCTTAAGTACTAGATTTTAATAAAAGTAATAAATTTAAAATATATACGCATTCAGTAAAATATTCGTAAATTTGCCAGATTCCAGTTACTACTATTCGTTATACTGGTATAGATATGAATCGGCTTAAACAAGTCGTTAATAACTAAACATAATAGACGTTAGCAATTTAGTTGAATTTTAAGAATAGTGTCTTAACCATTTTTTTTTTTTATAAAAACGCGTTTAAGTCTTTTACTAAACAATTGGTTTATATAATAATTAAAATTTGGTTATGTTTTTTTCTCTGTCCAGTGAGATAAATTGTTGTGACCTTCTAATATATTAGCAGCACGTGGTATGTTCAGTTTTGTAATATGTATTTCATACCCATTTCCAAAAATAAAAAATAGGTATTAAAAATCGTCCGCACAGGAATTCGAAAGGATATAATATGTATATTAATTTAGGGTTTGTTATATATTTTTAAGGCGCAGTTGCTGACCGTGTTATTACAACCAAACCTATATTTTACGCCACCGAACGATCGAAACTCGTGCGCACAATAATAATAATAATAATAATAGTAATAATGATAATATTATAATAATATAATAATAATATCTGGCATTCGCCGCTGTTGTCGCACGCGCGGGCGGTGGGGCCAATGTGTCGACAAAATATTTCATGGTTGGCGCCGGTAATGTTTTTATGGGCAAAATAAAAATTTTAAAAATAAATACAAAACAAAAATATTATTTTTTACGTATCCCCCCCCCCCNCCACTCCACACAACCACCACTGTAAATGCAGCACAGCGCTTTGAGCTCGTAAAGTCGAACACGGATTTCGTTATTTGCTTTTGTTTTTTTTCCACATTCGTACGTATATTAAAACGAAATCTGGCTTCGTCGTAATTGTTGTGCGTCGGTATAATATCGTACTGCGCAATCATAATGATAATAATAATAATAATAATATAGTTCAAAACGTTTCCACCAAAACCCACTTACCCCACCACCCACCCACAACATCATCAGTCAGGCGGTCGACAGCAGCTGCAGCTGGCCACGGTACGTGGTCATAGGATGTCCCGGCGGGCGCGTGAGCAGTACAAGTCTCTCGGGATATTTCGTGTTATTATCAATTCTCGACTGGACGTGTTCGGTCGGTCTAGACGAAACCTGTTTACACCGTTGACGTACTCTCACGGATTTAGATTCGTTTTTCTTAATTTTTAATTTCTAACCCTGTCTATATGCCATCTCCACCATATTATATTATGTAGGTTGTACACCTCTAGTTGTCTACACCGTTATTATGATGTTGTCGTTTCTCCGGAAATTTAAACTTAGTCTGCCCCACAAACCAAATTCCGGTGTGATCGATCTTATAGTAGCTGAGCATTGGTTTTTCATTTTTTCAGTTGAGCAAACTAATATATAATATGATAATTTAAAAAAATAAATTTGGTTAGATTATTGTTATGATATGGTTCAAATTTCTGTATAATTGGCTGTTGTAAAGGATATACGGTCATTCGAAATTAATACCTATATTTAAATAATATGTTTTATTTAATTACCTATTTTAAAACACGATCACGCGATATTATGATTAAGGTTGAGCAATTCCCGGGAACGTAAAAAGGTTAACATTTTCTGGATTGACCGGAAATATAATACCATTCACGATAGTCAATTATACTTACTATTAATAATTATTAATCAGTATGATAATTTGACACATTTCAATGACAAGTTATAATTATATTCAAATTGTTAAAACAAAACATACAATATACGCATACTAGATGGTTTCGAATAGGGTGTAAAATATAAAAAACCAATAAAGTTGTGATATTATGTTCAACTTTGTTTTTACCATATTATTTTAACGTGCCTATAATATTATTTATATTATAACGAAGAGGAGTGAGGATCATTTAGTTGCCGAGGGGATGTTCAATTTCTTAATCGAGCTTTTGCTCTTTAGTAGAACGTCATTAGTGTTGTAGGTACAATATACATACCATAATATTATTATGTATAACGTTACCTACATTAAGCGCGATGAGCCGAGAAAAAAAAATCAGTCACGAGGGGTGGTATAATAATATTATAAATACAGGTATTATATAGTTTTGTGGTCCGGAGTGGGATGTGCTGAAATCCTATTAATACACCCTCTTAATATATACATATTTTAGTTAGATAGCATCTAAAACATAAGTAGGTACCAACCTATCTATCTAAAACCGTTCCGGAAAAATCCGGAAATCAAACAGCGAGTGGATAAAACGACTGCGGGGGTTTTCCGTTTGCGCATGTGCACACGCTCCACGATAATTTTCTCTCTCTATCTCTCTCTCTTTCGTTCTCTGTCTCTCTATTTATCTATCTTTCTGTTTCTCTTCCTCGAATAATAATGACCGTAATAAAATTATTGCGCGCACGGAAAATTCGTGTGTCGGTGAATTTTTTCTCACCCGCCGCTGACCCGGCGGAAACGGAAACGCTCGTGTGGAAGACGGGCTGCAGGGCGTGCCGGGAGGGGGCCGGGGACGAGCGTATAATAACACGAAGCTTATATTTTTATTATTATTATGACTGTCGGCCGCCGTTATGCATTTGACAGATGTTGTGGTGGGGTGGAGGGATAAGGCGTGAAAAGAAAGGTGGCCCCGGATAAATTGCAAAAATGCTTCCCATTCATATGAAAACGCGGGTTGCAGCAGTGAGAGACGAACGAGCAATATCATAAAAGCTCGGCGGTTGTATGTGTATATGTATAATAATAATATGCGTTTATATTACATACACACACACACACACACACGAGGAGGTATGCGAGAGTATAACACATTATATACATTATGTTCTCGCGAAACTCGAGTGAAAGAGTGGACAAAAAAATAGTCGTTACTTATTTTCTTACGTGTGAAAAAATAAAAGTATTACACAATCATATATTATATTTTCATAAACGTAGTGCGACCGTCGTCGTTGTCGTTATATTGTGTAGGTATGTAGGTATAATATCATAATAATATTATATACAGAGTGATTCGCCGAGCCCGCCCTCACCCCTTTTTTTCGTTCAATAATAATATGCCGCAGTTATTCGAAATCTGATCTTTGGAACTTATAAACAAACCCGAAAATCGTACTCTTCCGAACTCCCGAAATTTTTTGCGACACTGTGGACAAACAAACTTATGTTTTTCAATAAAAATATGATCGAATTGTTTATGGAGTCGTTGAACTTGGTGAACTACGGACAATATGAGAGATTTGGTAGATATAGTGGCTATGGTAAATTGAAAATTTTAGTAATTAATATTAATCCATCAAAGTTTTCGAAAAAGATTTAACTATAATAAATACTATATTAAATATATTTTATACTTTTGTAAAATCATTAATACAAAAGTTTTATCAACTGAGAAACTATACTACCTAGTTGAAATTTTAAATTAGGTGGATCAATATTTGTCAACAAAAAAATATCTACTATGTAATGTACCATCAAAAAGTTTAGAAGTGATGGAAGTGTAATATTATCTTAAAACACAATAGACCCTACTTGTCGAAATAAAATGATAAACTGTCAAAAATTACTATGATAATAGATGGTATATAGGTGCATGGTATAGGTGCTGATAAAGCGTGGAAAAATAAAATTAAACAATTGATCGATAAAAATCATAAAACATGTAAAATATTACTTTTGTAAACATTACCGTAAAGCTTATTCAAATGTAGAGATGCTAATTATATTAGTATAGGAAAACTGAAACTGCAATTTAAAAAAAAAACAACTAAATACATAGAAATTATATTATCTCTTCTATCAATACAAATTTAAAAATTATTAAATATACTGACATAATGGATGATAAGCTGATATTCAATGAAATTATGAAAAACACCTATTTCTATATTTATTAGACATTGAAGATGTTAATGATCGGTTTTCGAAAATACTATTAAAATTATATTTTAATTACTGAAATGCATTGAAAGAGTTATCAAAATATAATGAAATACTGTAAAAACGTCCTTAAATTTGCATTATGCACTTAGCAGTATATCTAAGTGAAGTGTTTCATAGTTTGTTGGAATAAAATGATTTATTATAATATCATATATTTGTATAAAGACAAAACCTGTCGTTTATAAATGTATATTTGTTGAAATTCTCACATTCACAAAACTTAATTCATAATAATATCATTAAATAATTGAAAGAGTAATAAAATAAAATTAATGATGCCTTACGCTTACGGTGGTAATATAATATAATATACAGCCAGCCAATGTCAATTTGTTTTCCTGGTTCGTTAATGAAACCGCCTCTAATGATCTCAGTTATTTAACTTCAATTATTACTACTGTAGCAGTAAAAGGTATATATTATCTGTTGTCACATTTCTGACACGATGAAAGCCCAAATGTAAATTATTAATAATATAATAGACCTGTCTATGCGGTACTACTCTAGGCAATACTATGTCAATATATACAACAATAATATACAACTTAACTATCCAGGTAACGTTTCAAAGGTTCAAATTCGGAATACCCTACAGCCTAGATGAGGGCAGGTACGTATATTACTAAAGCAAAAATTGCAAAACCTATATTCTACGAAAAGTAAAATAATAAAAGGCTTTATTAATTTATCCATAAACCAGCACCAACCCCATATTATACTCTATATTAGTATGGATTTGAGTCTATCTCATTTTTGGTGTACCTCAGTTCACTGACAAATCAGCGTACCTATAGCTTTGCGAAATAATTTGGCCTAGATGAGGCAACCACAAGTCGCGGATTGGAATTATTTCTTGTATATTTTTTAACGTAGTTTAAACTATACTAACTCTTCAAACTTTTCTTCTGATATCTGTAACAACGATCTCTGAGAATTTCGTCAAAATCAATCAAACCGTTTTTGTGTATAGAAGTTACAAACATAAATTTGGTTTTAAGATATAGTTTCTTCAATCAAGGCCATGAAACAAGACCGTTTTGTTTGAGGAACTCTTTAAAATGAGAATTTCGGAAAATCTTTTTTCATTGAGTCTCATTCACATCATAAAACGGAATCAATGACCAAATTGCATACTCATCATAACTTTGGAGGTTATGGCAAGGTGGATGATGAATCAGTCAGTCAGGACAAGTTATTTTGTATATTATTAAGGAATAACTTTTTAAATATTGATATCCTTACAATAGTAATTTACTTAATTAAAGCAATTCAATTGGGAGATATTTGAAATAATATAATATATTTTATCAATAAATCACCATAATAACCTATGCGGTATCATATTTTCATGATATGAAGCCATGGATTATAATTAATCTATAGGTATCACATTATAATATTATAATATACCGAAGGATAAGTGGTTAAAACTAAGTCGTCATATAATAAAAATGATTTGTAACCATTAACCGATAATATTGAGCTGATAAACGGGCTAATCCCATTTGGTCAAAAAAAAAAAAACAATACCGAAAACATATAGTTAACTCTATGGGCTAACTTAAATATAACAATATGATAAAACATAGCTGCGAACTCGTAATTTAACATGGCGAAACAGCTGAAACACGACGCTTTATGAAAAGTTGAAAAGTCGTTAAACAAACATTATCAATATTATCAATATAAAGTTTAGGTAACTATTTTGTTGAATTGTTTAAACTTTTAACATTACTAAATGAGCTGTTATAACGTCAAGTTATTTTGTTTTAATACTATGAACTTAAAATATCACTGTTTATCATTGGTACCTATTAGTATAATATTATGTTAAAATAATTTGTAGAGTTCTGTCATAGATACTAAATGTATCAGCTGTACTGTATAATACGACTTTTGTGTGAATTCATGGACAATAAATACAACATAATGAGCCAGAGGTGTTATAATTTTATCTTTTTATTTTATAATTTTATTTGAAATATGGGATAGAGTTAACGTTAAAAATTAACGTATGAACATAAATGTATTATTCATGTTCATAATATGTATATTGTATATGATGGATTTCGATGATGTATGATTCATACGGAAACCTTAGAAAATATTCGAAATTGTATTTCTTTATTGGTAGCCAACAGTTTTTAGGACATAAAAAGTTTAAAATATTATAATTGGAAAAAAAAATTTAACACCAAAAACGTATTTTTTATTATTATTATTATTATTATTATTATTATTATTATTGTGTAATACAATTTTATTGTTTAGTATCAATATCAAATAAATAAATATAAATACATTTTTGTTATAAATGTATGTTTAAATTTACTACTATTTATTACGTACGACATCTCAGTCAATAATTAGTACCCTATACTCTATGGTGCATACTATTAATTTAGATTATGTATTTATGTTACAATAAAAACTTTTTTTTTGATTGAACACTAGGATAAACAAAAAAAGTAAAATTTCATAAAGATGCAGTATACAATTGTTTCGATACAAATGAAAATATGAAAAAAAAAAAATATATTAACGAAAATTAGTAACCACTTTCCATTTATTGCAAGAGCTTACTCTTGATTAATAGCGCTTCTTAAAAGTTGCAAGTCCATCACTATCTATTTTATTTTTTTATATTTATTAATATGATTCATTATTTTCCGAAATCATTGTACATATTTATAATCAAATTGAAAACAATGAATTGTTGATTGTTAGTTATAACTACATATCTAACAATAAGCAAAAACATGTATACATATTACATAATATCACATTATATAATATAAGGTACCTAATTAATAACGTTTGTTCGCCGAGTTTCACACTGTTAGCATATGGTGGTGGTATAAAGCTGATAACAGGAAGACTAATTGTATCCAGTGTTAATATAATATACCTTTGGATAAAACTATGATAATAAATAATCAACCATATACATTGACAATATCCCACGAAGGTTTGCACATGCGTTTTTAGAAGGATTTAGAGTTAAAATAAATTGTCGTTAGGGAAAAGCGATGAAAATCAATAGTTTTATTTACGTTCTATTATACCTGTACGACGTCAATTTTATATATTATGATATACCGATGATGAAAATAAGCACCTATTTACTTGCAAGTGATAAGTAATTATCATGCGCGTGCTCTATATAATATTATAATAAATTATGTTATTGGTGCATTGAGCTTGGCATCTGCAAACCATATTCTTGGGCTTTTGGTGCATAGGTATTGAATACACTAAAACAGATGAATGTGAAATGTTCGGTTCTTCCACCGATTATGACTCTCGATATTGACCTACCTGGAGCTGTTGATTACGCATTAAAATTCCTGGCGCACGCCACTCTTAATATGATTCCCAAAAAACGTACCTGAAACAAATCCATGTAAAAACTTCAGGTTAAAAGAGTTTGGACAAAACACCCTAATTTATAATGAAACTGTGTACACAACATTTTTTCATTAAAATGATAGTAACGCACAATATTCGCAATTAAAAAAAAAAAAAAAAAACATTGTAGGTGTCATATTTAAAATTAAAATGCATAGTGCTTACGAAAATACTAAATTTGGGAAAATAAACCCTCGTCCTTTCAAAATTGGCTGTTTATATAATATAGGCTATCATTAAATAGGACCATTTTTAAACCATCTTATTTTAATTATTATGTTATAGTGTTATGCCCAAGAGCTTACTTATAATAAATTGCCATTTCAAATTTGTTATTCGTTACTAATATTGTAGGTAAGTATTTGTTACTATTGTCTGTGTTTTTCGTGAACTACCTATTGGCTATTGTTATCACATCTTGGCTGGTCCTCTGTCCGAAATAAAAATATGTACATCGTGAACCTATCGAAATTTGACTGCAACCGACGCGTCTGAATGAGTTGAATTTCAATGCAAATTAAGGTGGTCACATTATTGCAGAGGGAGATAATAATATTATATAATCGAAATTAACGTCCGGACAAAGAACTGAAAATAACAATTTATGCAATTATTTATTTATTTTTAAGCGTAGTTGTAATCATATCGTCAAACAAACCGATGCATTAAATGTGTATTTCCGAATACGAAATACTAGTATGTCGCTGGTACACACTCGAAACAAAAATACGATAAATAACTGAAGTATTATTATCATCCGGTCTGCGTACGATGCGTCGAGGATTTATTGTATGAAACTAATAACGTTATAACCGCGACGTCGACGCATTTTACATCGTCTAAAAGTATATGAACAATTTATAATATTTCAGTTAGGCGCGCAGATGATGATAATAATAATAAAAATAAAAATATAATGCCATCGCATGTAATATTCATTTTTCACTTTCCCGTAAAACCTTTTATAATTTTTCCCAGTAAAATTATTACTATACCTGGCGATAAAAACTTAATGCACCCATATACATACATGTTATATAATAGGCGAGTAGGTACTGTATTCGCGCAAAACTGCATGCTGGCTGGACGACATTTTTCAATGTCTCGACTTAAAACGTTGTATTATAATATTAGCACACGATTTTAACCCAACGGCCCCGCAATGAATAAGTTAATAAAATATGATAATTCGCCATGGAACAAAAAACAACGGAAAACGGAAATATTAATCGCAACTTATAACAAGTCAAGATAGCAACAATACATTTTAACAATATATCCACATCAAAAGGTTGCCATTAGCCTGTGTCTGCCAGAGGCGAGTCCATAAAGGAGTACCGGACACGGGACAGAACAATTTGTAATAATACCTACGTTTTATATACCTTGAAATTATCTTCCGTTATTAAATGCATGGATGCCTTTTAGTTCTAAAATAAAATTACTAAAATATAGGTATCATCTGTATGACAGCGGTTCTCGACCCTTTTAATGATCAAGTCTCACCTACACAATTTGAAAATTTTCGCGCACCACAGTCTATTAACCTTTTATTTTTTTTCATATATTAAAAACGTAGGTATATACGCGTCATTTTACGCGTATGGAGTGTTTTATTTGTGATTGCATATTATTATTATGAAAATACCATAGCGAAAAAAAGAAATTAATATATTATAATAATTGTATATTCTGCGCAGTATTGTTTCCGGAATGATACGCACTTAAACGGAACTATTTGTAACCGCTATTTAAAACCATCGACAAAATTAAACGAGTTGACACTTAATATACGTATAATACCATGTTATAATGGTCTGGCTAAGCGTAATTATTTTTTATACTTTTATGTAAGACACAACGATTGTACCTATCATCCGAGAATAATACGCGTTTTAATCTGTGTACGAAACCGTTCATTCCGGTACAATTGTGTAAGTACAATAATAAGACATCAAATGTTTCAACGTTTAGGTTCGAGAACAAATGGAATTGATAATACAATAACATTTTTGTTGGATCCTTTCCTAAGTCTGTGGTAATTACATTTAACATTAATGATCTGCACGGTACTTAGTTAGGTCCCCGGCGGTGACCATTTGGCACACTGTCAACGATTAATTTCGTCGTTACCACAATTTTAAACGACGTGTGTATATATATTATGTGTATAGTATTTCTATTTTTCTATTGAGACAATGAAATCGTTTATTATGAAATACGTCTGCGCGCTTATTACAGATAAAGTAATATATGTTTCCGTGAATTTAATCGCCCGGAAACAATTACAGATACTAAATGTCCGCAATCCGTGTCGTAAAAAAAGCACATTTCGATAAACTACACGCGATGTAGACGAGAAATCGATTAGTGGCGACATTGAAGGGACCAGTGGCACAGGCCGTTCGATCCGATAATATCATAATAAAGGTAGGTTGTACGCAACTGTAGAAAAAAATGTAATCTTAAATTAATAAGTTCCCCGAAAATCACATTTTTTTAAAACGATTGTCTACATATTTTGAATAAAAATTTCTAGATTTGTGTTTACGTTTAAAATTACTTTTTTTGTTTACTCTGAAATATGTACCTATGCCATGATGTTATTATAATACAATAGTCCTGTAAGAACACACATTTTATGTTAATTTTTTATTGGGATATTTTGGTGCTTTTATGTTTGATTTTCCATTTTTTTAATGTTATAATATAGGTATTATTATGCTACTTAGAATTTTAGTTCAATTTGGTGGAAATCCGGGCTGGGTTGAAAAAAACGTATTAGCATATCATTAAATTCTTCACTGACACGACGAGGGGCGTTAGTCGATTGTTATAATTAACTATTTCATTAGATGATTATAGCTGAGAAATAATAAATATATGAGTTTGATATATCATGTAATATCATTTGTGTGTATACAATAATCGTCGCAAGCGACGTTTCGAGTTTTACAAAACGATATTGAACTACCCACTGTGATAAACTATTTTTGTTTACACATATACATAACTATGGGGACAATCAGACAGGGGAAGTTTTCGGACGCTTTAAGCCATTATAACCGACATGTTGTGCAGATCGATTTCCACACGCAGTAATATATTATGTTATAATAGTTGTGATAACTAATACGCTTTATAATTCTAACAAGTGCGGAGGACTGCAATATTGTACGAAATAATATTAGAGTTAGGTAATAAATATTTTATGTAACCGTCGGTCAATACTGCAAAGTTGATTAATATTTTATGAAATGTTTGCATTACTTATATTATACTTTAATACAACATTATTGTCAAGAGTCAACTTTTTTTGAATCATATACTAGAGCGCGTTTTCTGCAGCGTTTATACCTATAGCTTTTAGTGATGTCTTAATATTTTAAAACGAAAGTTTAAAGCGCGTAATGATACATCCCTAATAATTGTATTGTTTATTCGATTGCGTAGTAATTAAACTAAAAATAAAAAAAAAAACATCAGTAAAAGTCACGGGGCAAAAATACGCTAATTCTCCAAATTCGATATGCCTACCCTCGAACACGCATTGTCGACACACACACATCAGTGTAATAGGACTTATCACCTATTACAGTTAGTCGTCTTACGAGTCTGGTAAGTCTGTCCGGGCACTTAGCGAGACGTGTCGGAGACAGAAATAACGTACGGCGTCCTATATAACAGACGATTGCGATCGTGAACGAAATTATCCGCCTGGGCACCAGCTACACAGCGATATCGAATGCGGCCCCGTCAGTGGTTGATTTATTAACGGCACAAACACACAGACCACAAACGCACATATATATTTTATTATAATTTATGTTGGCAGGACGAAAATAGTAATAGTAATAACAATAATGTCGAGAAAAACGAACGCGCCGGACGGACGGCGCGGCGGCGCGCGGTCGTGCGAGATCGAAAGGGGGTGGGCAACAATAAGAAAAGAAAAAAACAAAACAAATAAAAAAATATATACAGATAAAGGAGTGAGCGAGAGATGGGAAATAGGAAGAATTGTCGCCGACTGCACATAAACGCACACGCAAATGTATATAGGACGATCGGAATAACGAATTGAAAATATAAACTGTACGCGAGCGCAGCTTTTTTTCTTTTCCTATTTTTTTTTTTTTTTTGCCACGCATCTAAACACGTATTCGAAACATTTTCCGGCCGAGTGGACGACCACATAAATCGGAGAAAATAATTTGACATATTTTCGATAACTTCACCCCGCCGCCGCCGCTCCGACCGTGTGATTCGAAGTCGGCTTTTTTTTTATACTCTTCCTCGTTCTCTCCTCTGCGCACTGCACTGCAACACTCCACCGACCCTAACCCTTCTCCTACGTTTTGGCCTACACACACACACACAAACACACCCACCCGTGTATGTCATAATGTATAGCTAGTATTTTTCTTCGCCGCCGCTCACATCATCGGCCGTATAATATATACGCGAGCGAAAAACTCGAAACTTTTTAATCCTACTAATAACTTACGACACATACGCCGAACACACCGCCCACCGCCACCGCCTATCGAATTTATTGTTATTATTCGCGACGTCCGTCAAAAAAGTTTTCACTCCGGTGCCGACAAACTACAAGAGCCGGGAAACTCGACGAAACTAAATATTTACCGACGGTCGTTCCTGGTTGGCGTCGGTCGGGGGGGGGAGGTAGTGTATAGCAAAATTCGGAATATTTACGACCGACAGAGATGAAAAAAACGACACCGGCCACGAATACACTCTCTACACAATGCATGCGATGTCGTTATGATCGTTTCACGTGTGCAAACACGTGTCGTAATACACCTATGAAAATACGCAGCGCCGGAAAATTTCCCAGCTAGGAGGAGGAGGAGGTTCTGCCGTGACGACAAACAGCGCAACAGGACGCGAGTGTGTGACGAGACCTAGTTTTCCTTTTTAAATCACAGAACTATAATTGTTATTTCGTCGAGAGGAAAAGTTGAAAATTTAATTTAACATAAAATTATAATATATTGGTATAGGTAGGTACCTACCTAGTATGGATAGGACACCGGAATTATTTTCATTTCCGTGTACGTCGGGTACTGAGTGTACCACGATCATGCACTGCAGGGGTTTTGAAATGTCTGCATTGACATTTTTTTTCAAAAAAAAAAACTGGACTTTGAGATGTCGAGTGGCATAAATAGACATAATACTTAAAAGTGGTTCAAAGTATTGAACAAATCATAATAATTGAGAAATCTGCTCGAGTCAAAAGCTCATAATTATTTTCGATAATGAAGTAAGGCAAAGAACAATATTTCTAAAAATGTACTAGCTAGCTCAGATTTAATTTTGTCTACACACTGTTGATCTATGTATCTCCTTGTTAAATATAATATTAAACACAGGGCGATTTCATTTTAACACGAGACATCACCAAGTTTGTCGACATATTTTCTGAACATATTACTATGACATATACCTATAATACACCTGCTTAATATTCCATGTAAAGTAACAGGGATCGTGGTGTATCCTGTGTAGAATATAATACAATATCTCTGGCATAATATTTAACTAGTCATGGACCACGACTAACCGCAGATGGACGTCGATCGATCGGATTTGAATAAACTGAATACTTGGCGACAAGCCTACACATTAGGCCATATTCCATCCAAAATTCACCCGCGCGTATAATAGGAAAATTTATCGATTGTCGATGATATTAAGAAAAAAACCACACCACCCAAAAGTAATGTTTGTTTTCTGAAAAACCTTCACCCCTCCTTGGGGATTAGACCTCTGTTGATGGAGCTTGCCACGGCATCGCGAGGGTGCAATTTTTTTCCACACACACGAGCATAACATTTCTGTATGCCACCACCGTATCAGTAGGACGGTGGCAAATTTAATGTTCTTCGACGCGCAAGATTGAGGTGCGCTCGAATTATCACGCACAATGGCCGTCTATCCGTGTGATTATCCGACAGAGTGGATATCCGGTTTCCTCATTATATTTCCGCCCCCAGTGGAAGTGTGACAAAAAAAAAAAGAAAAAAATGATATCTTAATATACGTACCTAAATGGCTAAACATATATAATGAAAAAATCTAGAGGATTTGATGCTGGCCTACCCAGGAGTATTAAATAGGTAGGTATTCCAAGTATATAATATTTTTTTTTTAACTTTATTTTAAAAACATACAATCTGTAATTTAAATTTACAATAAGCATGTATGCGGATATACATTGATTTATTTGTTTTATTTATTTTCACTTGAAAAAAGAAGCCACCCAATAGCAACACTTTATAATATAATATTTAAGCTATATTTTATATTTAAAGTTATAAATTATAAAAAATAACTAGGCACTCGTACCATAATTTTTATAATGTACTATAGTGCTAAATAGAACCGATTTTAAGACCATATTGAGCACCAAATATCTACAAGCTGGTGGTTTAATATATTTACGGACACGTTTAACATATTTAGATGGTATATTATTTAGGTACCTGTTTATGTACAGACAGTATTTTTTTTTCTTGGACAGTGGAATAAAATTAATATTACATTGTAATTAATTATTTTACTTTCAAGGACGAGGTGTGACTTAGATGGATAATATTAATATAACGGCGGATCTCTATACCTATAAACGTGGATAAAACCTAACCGATACGGATATTCATCAATCCATCAAAATATTATTTCAATGTACGACGGCGCGATTAGAATATAATAAATAATTTAAAACGTCCGCAGTTAATCGACGCGAATAATAGTAAGTGACAATATTATATATTATAATTTTAATACCATAATCACTACCTATACAGTTTCACACCGCTTACAGTTTGTGCGTGTACATAGTTATTTCGACGTTTTTTTTTTTTTTTTTAGATTTTCCTCGAGCTTTTCTCCGAATAAACCATCTCGTGGCCATCGTACAGAAACCATAATAATATTATAATAAATGCGCTGTGTTGGGGCGTAAAACTAAAAGCTTATATTATTATAGTAATCGATTTTGTATTTTTAAAAGTAAACAACGTTGATATAAAACGAGAAACATTCTTAACGCTTTTACGATGGAATGTGATGTTAAACTGAAAATAATACAATATAAAAACATAATATGAGCTCCCCTGCAGGTGCTTAATTATATTAGTGTTGTGATTAATATACATGCAGAAAAAAAAATGCAGATAACGTAAAGTATAGGTAGTAAAAAAAAAAAAAATTCAAATAATAATAACCAGATCAATAACCATGAGCAGACGTGCCTCATATTATCATAATACTTTGTATCCTACTTGGTAATAATTATTATTAAATATTTTTTTTTTTTTTGAATATTATTGTATTTAATTGTATGTATGATATGTTGTTGTTGATGTTTTAATATAATATTGAACTCAACGTGGTTCATCCGGTTCGCGCTACCGTTGGTATAGACTGCTATAATCGCCATCCACACAACGAGACTACGTTTAATTTAACGCCAAACGAGTTTGAGTCAAAATATCATATATTATTCCTCGGCACATTCAACTTTGACACGATTATATCAAACTACACGATATTACAATATTATTATATGGCATAAAATATGCCATACCCCTGATTCATCGTGTCAACGCCAGCTGGTGAGTCCGCATCGCAGACATATCCCTAACAAACGGTCGGATTGGAATCTACGGGAAATTATACAGTAAGCGCTCTCAAAAATTAAACTCGTGTCAATGACAGTAATAATAATATTATATTAATACTATTATAATAGGAAGCGGTGATTTTCCGTTTTTGTTTAACGTGCGTGAAACATAGGAATTTATATATTATAATATTGTGTTTTTCAGCGTACCCAATTGATCTAGTGAAGCGAAAAGAATTCAGAAAATAGATTTGAATTTTGCGTCAAGTATATACACTTGAGATCGAGTTTGCTGCATTTTTATCCCCCCAAAAAAATCATATTAAAAAGTAGAAATTAAAAAATAGTCATAGTTCAAGTTTTTGATAAAAATAAAATTTGTAGAATCTCAAGTATTTATGTACCTATTTCTTAGTTAACCTATTATCATACCAAGTTTATTCAATTGTCGAATTTTGGAAACAACAAATGTTGAATGAATATTTTTAGTTGGAACTGAGTTGTGAAAACCATTAACTAAATGTTCGGCGTTACTAACTTATATTTATTCATTGATCTGTAAATATTAATACAATATAATTATTATATTATATTATAAAACATTACATTAAAAACGCATATAAAAAGAAAAATTCTCAAAATGTCTCATGAAAACTCATGAATTCCTCAAAAACAATATATTTTTTTTAAATTATTCAACTCTGACAATATGTCGACGTATAACCGCGCATCGTATAATGTAGATAACAAATTATTTGTTAGACTAAACTAAATTTAGCTTAGTACATACGAGTACTATAATACATAATAAATCCAATAGAATTTATATATTGAAAAACTATATCATATTATAAAATTATAATATGTTTTCTGTATTGTGTGTAGAGCACAGGGCATCGTATTATATAACATTGTAAACTCAGAAACCGCTTAAAACGACGTTGAAAGTAAAATATAAATTATTTCTCTTGTTTTTTTCAAAACATACGTAACGTCAAAGTAAATTTTTAGAGGAACTTGAAATTGTTATGACCATCGGTTTTTAATGTGTACTTTAATAATAATATATTTTTAAAAAACCCTATTTCAAAATCCTGCAGAAGATTCAAGACGCGGTTATACAAAAACGGACTGGCGGGCGTAGAAATACTTCAACAATGGTCAATAAGGATAAAAAAAATAAAAAAAAAAACTAAAAAGATGACAAGTGAAAATCATTTTTCATCAAAATATTTTTCATTTACCAAAAGTTATTCAAACGCGTACTATAAAATATAGTGCCAACATATAAAACATATTTGGGAATTATATTATGTATAGTAAAAAAAACTATCAAATTGATTCAGAAAAATATAATTTTTTTTTATTAAATCTCAAATAATAATAATAATAATAATACGATACTGCATTGAGGCATTTATCACTATTCTGTTATAATTCATATAGGCCAATAAATTATGAATACGTATCGATCGATTTTTCAACATGATTTTGTATACACTATACCTAATTGAAAAGAACAGATTTTGAAATAATGGGCGTCTCCGGTTTCCGCCAAAAACGACCTTTCCGTTTCCGCCAATGGCCTTTTTAAATTACATGCCAAAATATCCCTGTTATAATTATAACAAAATGGCGTGTGCGATTTTGTGGACGTATCAATTCGGTGGTGTATTATTCATCTTGATCATTCATTCATCGATATACAGTTTGGGGACTGGAACCTTTTGAATTTATCGGTATTGGTTCTCTAAAAATAAAATAACTGTTCCGGTTCGGTTCTGATTTTTTGATAAAAAAAAAAAATAAAGGTATCAGTTCCATATAACCGGCAAACATACCGGTTCTAGATAATTTAGAAACCGAAAAGTATAATAGTTTTAAATACCTATCCGGAATGCGGGTTCAATTAATAATATAAGAAATATTAGAAAACTCATATGATCATATTAATATGTAGTTCATACACAAAACAGTAATACTATTAAATTATGACGGATAAAATAATTTTATTTTTGAACCTAAAAGTGGGGGGATTGCTATCCCCCTCCATAGCTCACAAATATAATTATGTTTAATGAAGTTTTAAATTGTGGTAAACATTTAAAAATACACTTGATTGTCCCTCCCATGAAGAAACTACGCCCTTGGTGCCGACGTATATAATTGAGTGTTATTATCTAAACGAGCTAAACGTTAATATATTAATTTTGGTGGCGAGGATCGTTCGTCCATTCAGTTACCGCCGATGGTGGTGATGTAAAATAATGTAGGTAATATAATATTATAATAATACATTATGATGCGAGCATAGTACGAAAACGTCCACCAATAATTATTGCAAGAAATACTCGTTTTTAATTATCAAATAACGAGTGTGCCTCGCATTAATTTGAAGTTCCTAATTATTATTATGATAATTATTGTACATCGACGATTTAATTTTGTTTTGGCCGTGTGTTGGTCACTTATATTATCGTTACATTCACGCATTTATGCGTGCGTATTATTCTAGTGCAAACTCTCGTAGCCAACACTTATTATACTAAACTATACCTAATAACATTATTATATTATACAATGAGGTATTTAATATCTATTCGGAAAACGCGTTCAGTATTATAATATTACAGTCGCGCCGTTCGAAACATTCATAGACGTCCGCTGCAGAGCAAACGCTCCAAATGACCTATTCACCGTCAAAACACGACGCAGGTACTCGAATATTATTCAACACGCGCTCTAATGACTACTCATCTAAACTAAATTTCACTACGACTACAATGCGTACGTAATATTATTATGTTGTTGTAATGATATTATGTAGAACGTGTTTTGTGTAAAATACATCGCGTCATCGTCGTTATCGGAAAATCTTAAATACAAAATAAATCTAAAATATGCGGCGACACCGATGATGGTTTAACTCGGTCGGTCGATAATCTAATGATCATAATTTATCCCAAGTACACCTGCAGTATAGCGTCATAACCGACGACGTACGAATTCAAATTCGCACGAGTAGAACTGACCAGCGGAAAAATAGTATCGTCGTCGCCCGAGAGACATATGCAGTATGAATTTCGGTGAATTGTTGGTCTTGAAAACGCCTACAAAATAGCTATGATGAATCGATCACATCCGCATCCTTATAAAATACGGTCGAGATATATATATAAATAAATATACGCGTTTGTCCGCAAAATACAACAACGTTTCGACTTGAAGATGGAACTCGAAAGGAAATTCAAAACAAAAGAAACTCGAAGGGAAACTTGAGACTGTCGTGAGGGTAAGGAACTCGAAGATATTCAAAAAGAAAAACGAAAGAAAGATCAATAGCACTGTTTACTTCCGCAGAAGAGGGCAGATCGAATTGACCGTTATATATTATATTAAATACACACTAACAACATTGTGGGCCACTCCAAGTCTCCAACAATCCCATTCGGTTCTGTGTAATATGTAATTAGCGTCCACAAACTTGTGTGAAGAATACCTGTCAATTAAAACACATAATTATGTGGCTCTCCCGAAATGTATGTATACCTTTGCAACGGTTCGCAAAATTCTCAACGACCCAACATCAAACGAGATAATTGTCTGACAGCGGGAGAAATACACCAGCGCTGTCTACTTGGATGTATTTATATATAAGTGTTTTGAATGGGTAGCTTGAAAAATATGAATGGAAATAAAAATATAAATGCTCAAACGCTGTGGAATGACGTAAGCATAATAAAACGTAGGCGCCTATGTATTATAAATCTCAAAACTAATCGAGAGATCATTCTGCACTGTAAAACACCTGATATTTGTTGCACGCAATTTCTTAAACTAGGTCACATGTATTTAATTGAAGCTTTTAAAAAAAAATTTAAAAAAAAAATAAATAGGTGCCTCTTCCGTACAAAATTATTGTTTTTATTATAATACACGCTTAAAACACGAAACAAACAATACTGTCCATAAAATATTAACCGTCCGTAGTTGAAAAGAAAATTTTATAATATGATTAAAAACTAATAACTAATACAATAATAAACTATATTATCAATATTATATAAAAAAAATTCTTTTTATATTATTATTTCGCCAGTTTAAATCCAACTATTATACTGTACTGATCACAATATATAGGCAAGCTTTCAGGATAAATTGAAACTTTTTGCTTGATTATATTTTGTTATTAATACATTTTATAAAAAAAAAAAAGATCCTAAAAGATTTTTAGAATATATTTTAACAATAATAATAATATGGTAGTTTTTAAATGTTCTCTTCCTACATGTTTTTATTGCGTAATTTGCCTTCTTAATATACATTATAAAATATATAATAATTTATTGTGTTGCATTACAATAAGTCCGAACAGAAATCATCGGTTTGCCAAGGAAGATCGGTAACGTGTCATCATAACCTATAATACAATTATACGGGGAATCATAGTTAATAATTATGAAGTAACAAAAACGAATTGAAACTAGTAAAAACTGAAACATTAATAAAAAAACAATGAATTATTATTATTTCTATGACCGTACAATGTTCGTTTGTTAATTTGTAATTCATTTAAGTTTCAAGTTTCTTATTTGGTTTCTAACAACAACTTACTGTTCTATAATAATACCATCTTATTTGTCCGCCCAGCGTTAACGCTCAATTAAATTAAATAAATAAAAACCAATAGGTAATTATCATGTAATATAAATGCTGTTCGTCCTCGTTAATAATTTATTACCAAATATCGTATTGAATAGGTAGTGAAACAAATCCTATGGCGGCCGCTTCTTGAATTAGTAATCAAGAATTGAATTATCTTCTATTTTTTCCCATTAAAAATAAAATATTATATTAGAAAATTCGAAGAAGTCTGGACAAAGAATTTTAGTTAACTGCCTCATTTTTTTTTTTTTTTTTTTTAAAAGATGCTTTTCCAACTACTATTCTATTATGTTACCCCGCAGTTGGCCGCATTAACAATTCCCCACTTTTTAATAGGTACAGGAAAAACAACTCAGACGGATTATTTTAGTTAATTATAGAAAGCTCTGCAGTTCACTTATATAAAATTCACTTGAAATCTGAAGTTAGTATCCTCGTAAGTTAAAAAAAAAAATAATTTTCAACTACAGATACCTACCCCAGTACGTATACCTACGTCCTACATGCAAATTAATTATTCACAAAATAACCAACATTTTATTTTTTAATATTATACCTACCTGTAAATGAATAATTGCTCGCCTAACTATTTAAATATTCACATTAATTTTATCAGTTGAGTATGATCACTGAATACTTAAACTTCAAAAACACACTATCAAATAATATATCTTGACATTACACAACATAACAAATAAATCGTATGTAGGTACATTATAGGAATGGACCTTCAGATCTCCGAGCAAACATTAATGTGACAAACGAGATTTAAATAAATAAATAAAATTTATACTGTTTGAAAAAATGTTTGTAAAAGCCTTCAACACACATGTCTTTATCATTGCCAGGTTTAAGCCTTTCTAAAGGAGTGAAAACGACAAAACGTACCTATTTAACACGATAAATATTTAATACAGAAAACGCCATTTCGTTTGTCTAGAACAAGCTAGGTTATAAAAACTGTTTACCTATGAATAATATTGATGCTCTATCTTCAATATAAATAGATAAAAGCACCTTATTCCTAGGTGCGTGTGTCGTATTATTAAATTTAACACTTGTATTATTTCGCTCGATATTGCTCTGATAGCAAATACAATTTTGTTGGATAAATGCAAAAAAAAAAAATGTCGAGAATAAATAGGTCATTCTTTAAAAAAATATTTGAGTATTAAAATTTAATGAGTTAATACAATTATTATACTGAAAAAAAGTACGATGACACTTTGTCACATAAAATATTATGTCCTGAAGGCTTGAACAAAACCGTATTAAAATTAAAATATTGTCATCTCGGTAATACACTGTAACAATATGCATAATATATATTATAATAACAATAATTATAACTGGCGTATACTCGATGAAAACAATTAATTAACAACAAGGCCGGAGATAATTTATATCAATTATTATACCCTGCAGGGACGTTAATGGTTGACACATTTTTTTTTCGTGAATTAACGAAGTACCATTTTTCATGATATTTATACATTAATTGTATCACTCTTCAAAAATGTATATTATACTATCGTCAAGCTCGACAATTAAATAAGAGTGATAAATAGCAAATACGATAAGGTAATAATTATTGCGGTCCCAAAATGTCGTCGTGAGGTGCAGTTTCTGATAATACAGAAATGTGCAGCTGCTACAGGTATGGAAAAATATCTCGACGAACAAACCGCGGTAGGTATATCGGTTGGGTACAAAAAGACTAACCACGAAAACAATAATATTCGATTATAAAAGTTACTATTAAAAATACAATAATATCTATACCTATTATATTATATTATAATAAAATATACATCATTTGGAGCGTTATTGGTGCTGGCAATTCCGGTTATTATTTCACAGACACTGCACACACGCATACTATTATTAAAACATTTAAAATATAGTTATATATACATATATGTTGTGATATGTGTTTAATGCTTATACTCGCCGCTTTGGGTACTGCAACGCAGTTTCCATACAAATGTTTCATGATAATAGTGACTATACGGCGAAATAAAAAAAACCTATTATATTTTCTCTTCTTTATTCTTCATAATGAAATGTGAAAAATTTAACGGTTCCGTGAAAGCCACCGTTTAATGTAGGAGCACCGACATAATTGAAAAGTTCTCTGCTATTTACTCGCCTGGGCGGGGACGAAAAGCTTTTAGCGTGATGACTTATGCAATATATTACAATGTTAGCACTTATGAATAAAGGTAAAACAAAAGAAAAGCCATATTTTCATGACGCCAAACAGTTATTGCAGTTCTACAACGCGGCGGCTGTATACCACTGGATATCATGTGCATGTGTGTGTGTGTGTGTGTGTGTGTGCACTGCACCGGTGTGATGGTGTAATATTATAATATATTATTATAAACGCAATAATATATATATATAAAGCACTCAAAATCGGGATACTCGGCGGACTACTCGTACAAATTACGACTGAGAACTCCACAACCCTCCCTGCCCTCCCCACCCGTGCGACCACGACAACCCCATGAAAAACCGTGTACCTACATCGAATATTATACAAAATGTATGCGTGTGACGTATTAAAATTATTTATTTAATCATTTCGTTTTTTGTTTACGTCCCCGCGCGCGAACACATAATATTGTATAAATATTAAATGTATAATATTTTAGAGTTGGAAAAGTTTTACACACATATTATCCCGTATTGTACGTATATATTATGTATATACAACTAAAATACCACCGAGTTTCCACATAATAATGTAAATGTGTGTGTGTGAGATGTTATGATGTTTCTGTGTGTATTTATGCCGACAACACGTCGATAAGTTCTTTGAAAATTACCATACATATTAATACACACGTCATGAAATAATAATAACTGTTCGTATGTTAAACCGAAAGCTCGCCGAACATAATATTATTGCTATATATTATGTTTAGTGAAATTGTATTATAGTTTAGTATGGATATACTATATAGGTACCTATAATAAATACTTAAAATACATATATATATATTATCATATACATTTGTGTACTATATTATATATATTATGCGCAGAGGACGTAATCTAGTATTTTAAGACGATGATATTATACATTTATAAACTGTATAATTTTATTCGCATAAAGTAAACCCGGTCTTATAATTACTTCGAAATAATGCTTTGAATAGCAATCGCTGTTAGTTAAATTAGTTTTTTATTGTCCGACATAATTCGGAATCAAATGAACATAAAAACCTTACCATAATAAAAAAAAAAATAATCAAATTGCCACGCATTAGACTTTAAATTGGATAATACTACTTTTATTGCAATATTAAAAATGATAAATATTAAATTATGTCTGTGTACAACTTTTGGATGCTTTATAAATATTAAATTAAACAAAAAAAAAAGAAAATTAGTCTGATCAATAATTACAATCGTCAGTGTTATGTACAAACAATGAGAATATTTTTTCTAAAATAAAATTATGCCAATATTTTACTCGATGTAAAGATAAAAACGTAGGTTTTGATTTATTTCCTGAAACCGTTGTTGAAATCGACGGGCGGAAGGTGTTCCGAATGGTTTGTGCGATTTTTTTTATAAATATCTAAAGACTGAATATGTATACCTATGGTGTATACAAATTGCCCGCGTATTATTTACCTATATAATATTATAATTACCATGAAAAGCGTATTGAAAAAAAGCTGTTTTGGCTGCGGTTATAATATTATTTTATTATAATATACACACCGATCGGATTCGGCGGGGGAGGGAAAGGGACACGAACGTTCGTATGACATGGGCTAAACACGAAAAAATAATAATATAAGTAAGGCAATACACATTTATGTCGTTCGCTGTGCGACGGGTTTTTTTTTTTTTTTTTTTGTCTACCCTTTGGCCCAACCTTTGTTCGGAAAATGACTGATCTCGTTCGTTGGTTTTTTTTTTGTTTTAGTCGCCCCTCGAGTAATTCAAAAATAAAATGCACGGGTCGCGTATAATAATAATAATAATAATGCCGAATGGAGGTTATATATTATTATACACGTGGAGAAGTATAATATTATACTTACTACGACATACACGCGCAGTGTACGTGTATAATAATAATAATAATAATAATAATGATAATAATAATAATATGAAAAGAGAGAACGGACTCGGTGCTTCACAGTCGGACCGAAACAAAGGCCCCTCGGAGAGTGAGAGCTCGTTAATGAACTGCGATTCCAATTAAACGCGATGTGTCTTGATCAGAGAGACACACACACGCGCATGCGCGCTATTCGGTGGTAGTCGCGGTGTCCGGGTTTTCAGCGGGAGGGCGGGGGTGGTTATGTTATATTATTATTATTACTATTATTCACGTTTGCTCTGCTTTTTCTTTATATAATAATATTAATATACATCGTGTAATCACAATAATTTTGACTCGAACATTTTCCGACGCGTCACGGTAGTTAATGATCGAGAAGATAATAATATAATTATAATATTATACGCTAGTATTGTGATATAGACATACTAATATTGTTATGGTGGCGACGAACACGTCTGATGATAGTTATAACGTCCACTCGTATGAAGTATACCTATTAGTATGATGTCGAATGGTCGTTTTTTTTTTTTTTAGTAAACTCCTAAAGTTTAATTTATATCTTCAACGGGGTATTTTATGCGCGCGACTTTCTTTTTGGCATAATAATAACATGATAATATTATAATATGGTGAAGTTTTTAAAACTCACCAATCATCACTCTTCAATATATGGATAGGTATTCCACTGCAGTAGTAGGTGTACGAGTGGCACTCATTCGGTAAAAAATATGCAAACGACCAAAATGTTCACGAAAAAGATGTCCGTCGCAGCTAAGCCAACGGAGTTCAATATTTTTTTATAAATCAATCTTCTACTTTAGCCCCTAATTTTTTAGTTGCTAAAGTGTGACATATAAACATACTCCTACATTATTTGTAACTACAGTTATTTTGTATAGTTTATTGAAAAAAGAAACCCACTTGACATTCAAAATATATAGTATTTTCTTCAAGAATTTTTCGATAAATGCACACAAAAAGATGTATGTCCGGACCTTTAAATTATGAATGGTGCCTTTGGAAAAAAAAATAACGGACGTCCACATCATTGACCTCAAAAAACTGTCTTTAATTGTAAAAGTGTTTTCGTCAGTCGCATCAATTGATACCACGGAAAATCTAATATTCCTAGACTTAGAGAAACGCTACAGAGAAAATGTATTAATCAAGACATTTTGTTATACTATTTCGGATGGATTAGCTTTTTGGCAACAAAAGATGATCCCGGTGGAATGGAATTTTTAGAAAACGTTCATTCTCGTAAGACTTTTCCACTTTTCAGGTATTTTCATATAACATATTATTATTATGTAGGGAATGGAATAATAGGTACATACCAAAACAACTTTTATTCAAAAAAAGTTCCTGTTTTATATTCTCAGTCCGTTTGTAATATGCATGGACCCATTTTTCGTTTAATTTTTTGTTTGTGAACTTGAATTAATAAAAGAAGAACGAACTCGTAAGTTTTCAAAATAAACTGGTCAAGCTGATTCAACTATTTATTTATAACGTAATTGATAAAAATTGCAATGTACAATATTTTTCAAGATTTTACATTCTCAAAATGTATTCTAATATGCAAATAAAATTAAAAAATATGCATTAAAGTTGATTTAACAAAATGAGAGAAAGGTGACTTTTTAAAAGCTATTTTCCTAACAGATAAACATTTTAAATTTAATTATAACCCTTATTTTTGTACCTATTTAAATATTTTAAAAATATTATTTTGTAATAGGTTTCTATATTTTATTGTATGTTGTTCGATGTGAAAACTGTATGTGAACCGTGATAATATGTTCGATTAGTTGTTATTCGATAGCTGTTAATTATTTATTTTTTTTAACCGTATAATGACATGATAATACATGACAATAATAATATGTAATATTCTAATATTTTTTCATGTCACCTGTCTAATCTATAAGATATTTGAAATAATTTGTACTCTATTCTGCCAGGACATTGTGTGACCACTTTTAACCGAACAATATATTTTTTTTTACATATGTACAGTTACCGGTTTTGAGAGAAAGCAACGTCTTCCAGGAGATCCTTATAAAATAAACGGTGCGACGACAATGCGGTCGGCAGTCAAAGGTCGTGTTTTAATATCGGTGTACCTACCGACCGAAAACGACAGTTATTTTCGTCCGACCCAGCCGTTGACACGGTGCGACGAAAAGACAGTGCGGTTATAAACGCTGAGACACAAACACGGTAACAAACGTCGAGCAGACGTTTAAAGAAAACAAAAATGTCAAACATCCAATACGCACACACAATGGCTTTTGCCTTTTCGTCTGTGCGAGGACTTTGGAGGGCAAACGCCGTCTTGTACCAGCGTATAAAATAAATAATAAGACTATATTGTTATACTATAACAAACAAAGCACCGTGCCACTATTTTTTTTCGTCTCGCTGAAAATCGACTGATCTCGTTTTTGCCCTTACCGTAGAAAACAGCTTAAGTTTTAGCCAAAAATCAGACAACTGTCCTTTTATCGATATCAAATCAAAGTTGTTTTTATGTTTTCATACATTACAATAAATACAACGCTGTACATAACAGTAAATAATGATAAAAAAAAAAAAAAAAATATTATATAGTACCTAGTTATTATGATAATAATATTATCATGAATATTATATTGTTACCTCGTCGTAACGTTTTTCTAAAACATATATACCGATATATCTTATCGATTGGTAATATTATAACCATAGCAGGTGTAAAAATACGATCACAATCAAATACTATTGCCTATATTTTCTCTAATGACGACCAACGACAGTAAAATAATGTTTTGAGTGTTGACCGTCGTCTTCGAATAAAAACAATAATTTACTACAGTTTCTTAAAATGCATTTTAATGGTTAATAAATTATAAGCCATGTCGTCGTTTGACTTGTATAGTGTAAAAAAAAAAAAAAAAACAATGTTATTAATCTTTTACAATAATACAACGCGACGCCGAACTCGATAACCGTAAATCGCGAGGTGTAGTCAGGCCCGTGCGCAAGGGGGGGGGGTTCAAACCCCCCCCATGGCCGAAAAAATCGTGTTTTTCATTTTTGATCTATTACCTATATATCATATTTTCTAATCTTATTTGTAATAAATAATAATGCATAACATAATAGTACAATACTATAATAATATAATATAGTGTTGTCTTCATGTTTGCTGTTTATCGACTTTCGTAATCGTTGCCGTTATTGATAAAATATAATGACAATAAATGTATGAATATAAGTATAGAGCATACCTGCCATACAACAATATTTTATTCGACCGCAATTAGTAGAACACGAGATTACACGATAACGGATTTCGGGTATTTTAAAAGTTGTTTATAATCATAGTTCATTCACAACGATT
>WHPZ01590413.1:1058-16573 GCA_016617965.1 Macrosiphum rosae
AAAAAAATCCTGGCTACGCCACTGATTTAAATGTCATATTTATTCAAGGTTTAGAACAGAGTATTAGTTATTTATCAATTGTAATATTAATTAATTATTAATTATATTAATAAGTATATTAATAGTATATTAATTATGCTAATAACTGGTAGGCAACTTGTAAGTGATATACGTATTCAGGCATGTAACAAAAAAATATCTTGGGGGGCCGGGGGGTTCGTAGATGATTGATATAAATAAATTACACATATTATATTTCGGGAGGGGGGGTTGATCCCCCATCCACCCATGTATATGTGTCTCTAGGTACCTAAGTAATAATTAATTTACGTACCTACATATTATTTATTATTTATATTGTATTTTTTTTTACCTTAATAATTATTAAACTTAAATATTGAATGGAAATTTACAGGTAAGATAGGCGTACCTATCTATTTACATGAAAATGCAATAATTGAATATTTTTGTTTCATTAATTTTACTATTTTTTAAACAATTTTAAAACTACTTAATCTATTCAGGATTGTGTTAGATAACAATAATAATAGATAACTTGATGATTTATATGCACCACCAGCTAGTACAAGGCTAGGTACTTATGTAGGTAGTTAAGTGGTTCAATGGTTCATACAAAACTGCCAAATAAAAAAAGTTTTAAATATTTATTTCAAACAATGTTTCATAATACCTTACCTAGGTTCATTTAAAACAAATTAAACATTACATTTTCTACGAGAAAATAATTATTAGCATTTTATGAAATATACGGTTTTAATAAGTCTGTATTTTTTTAAGGCTCATAGAATTTTTTGTAAACAACGTGTTATATCAATAACTTGGATTAGAGAAAAAATCAATGTACCTTGTCAATATTTCCAACCAGTATACACAATTTATGGAGTTTGTTATTCATTGAATATGGTTCCTTTTCATCAACTGCTTAATAATGACTATAATCAAGTGTGAGTTATTATTGAATACATATAGCTTATATAGGCCGATACCTACGTCCTACGACCTACCTACCTATAATCTATTTCATAAAAATCAAAATTAAGAATCTTGATAATCCATGCACTATATACTTATATATTAATATATTATTATAATATTATTATGTTTTATGCATCGTGTGTATAGATTATCCAATTTGAATCATACTAAAGCAGATATTATAACAAAAGCAAAACACACTGCTTGGGATCCAGAAATTGGATTTAACAAAAACGCAGAGCCATTTAATTTACCATGGAAAGTTACAGGTGATACTGTCGAAGATTCTGTCATAATAAGATTCAATTTACAAAACGAAAACACCAGAAAACATTGTCCTAAAACTGATAAAGGAATGACGGTAGGTACATATTTACAATTTAGGTAGGTACCTACCTGATTAAAATTATTTATTTCTTCACAAAAAATATAAAGTTACTTACAATTTTGAATGCTTATAATGATTTGACTTGCTATAATTTGTTATAGTTATTTTTACATAGTCCGATTGATGTACCTGCTAATATCCAACCTACAGCTTATATTGCTGTCAACAATATAGCTTATATTACAACTACATTTACTTGGATAACAACATCTGAAAGTATTTTAGGTTGGAAACCGGATATTCGACACTGTTATTATCAGCACGAGAGGACTTTAAAGTTTTTCAGAATATATACAATTAATAACTGTGATATTGAGTGTAGAGCCAATAATTCATTAAAGATGTGTGGTTGTGTGGCTTACTACCACCCAAGTGAGTATATCTTCAGTACCTATACCAATAATAGCTAGTATACCTAATATAGTATAATATCCATTGGTTTAAATTGTAGTAAGGGCATTTTTATTATTCAAAGAATATACCTATTTAAGTCAGTGGTTAAAACCACATGGCACATTTTTCAAATAAAGGATAGGCACCTACTATTAATACTGTGACTACCTCCCCTTCCAATTTTAAATGCTTGTTAGGCAGTGGCGTTATTTCAGTTTTCAATAGAGGGAGTAAAAGTTTTGACTAGCCCAAATGGGTAACTTAAAAAAACAAGTAGCTTTGCTCTCGATTAATTACAAATTTATCATTGTTACAGTAATTTCTTAATAAACAATAAGATATACTTTATCCAAATATTATGAAAATAGTCATGGTTTTGCTCTAATAAAATATAGTAATGGTTAAACGGAAACAACTGGCCAACGGCCCGCCGAGCTGCTTTTAAAAATGTAGACAGAGGCAAAGGTTCATCTTGTCTGTAGACAATTTGGGTTCAGCAGAATCAATCTTAAGTTTTTAGATTTAATATAAATTCCCTCAAGCAAAGAGTCACTAGTGGGCGACTTCTTAATCACGTCTACCATGTTATTTTTTATGTATCTTATCATATATACATATTATGCTAAATACCTAGTATAGATTGTATATTTCTTATAAAAATAAAAAAAAATTAAAAAAAAGTGCTCTGCTGTACAGTAGGTTACAAGTGGGTCACTGTATAATGGATGGTATTAAATTTTAATTCAATGATATAATATCATTGTATAAGAAAAACGATTCTGAGCGGAGACGGTATGTCAGTCTAGGTATAAGACTTTTTGTAAGCAACAAATAAAATTTTATTGATATTTTTAGAAAAAAAACTAAAAAAAATAGAAAATGAAAATGTTCCTAAACAGTTCAAAACAAATAATAATATTTTGAAAATTTCATCGTGTATAGAAAATTCAAATATAAACAACCAGTGAAAATGTCATGTACCTATATACATTCATATGTTTTAGAGTTACACCAAAAACAAAAAAAATAAAAAATAAAAAAATACACATCATTGTAAAATCAATGCATTCATCGTTCCACTCAGAATTTAAAAGATTTAATATAAGAGTTAATTTATTTATTTAATATCAAACTTAATGTTAAGAGCTTAATGGGTTTGAAAGTTGGTATTTTTACGATATTACAATAATATTTCTACAAAATATACAAGTTATTTTAAATTGTTATAGTTTACAATGATTTACTCATCAGACATAAAAAAAAGAGGTATCGCAAAAAAACAAATACCTACACATAATGTTCTTAACTTTAAATTTGACAATACTTGGTAAATTCACTCTTATACTAAAGCTAATAACACAAGGTAGGTTCTGCTGAATGAAAATGTGTGGTGCTCGTGGATCAGAGATAACAAAAAAAAGGAACCAATTCTATTTTCAATTAATAATAAGTACCTAGGTGGTACCTTATAATAAAATGTATTTAATAGGTTTATTAAAATATTACATATTATTAAACAATTTTATACAAATATGATACAACAATTAACTGAATACTGAAAAGGTAACTATACTAACTAGTAATTTCGACCACGAGGAGCGAAGTTTGACGAAAGTGCTAGTTCAATCTTAAGTGCAAATCTTCCCCTTTATATTTCTCGCTGGGAAACTGCCTAGGAAAAAATAACCACCATCCCCCAGCCACCGTGTAAAATTAAAAAAATTATTGGTTACTTACTACTTACAAGTTACAGCCTACATTAATATAAATAACGTTATATATAGGAGATATGAACACTCCAATATGTGGTTCTGAAAATTACAAATGTATGCGACAGTATTCAAATGATGGTAAACCACATAATATTTTACTATAATAATACAAAAGCATAATAATTAATGCAACATTACATTATTTTTTTTTAGTTTATTCAATCTTTGACAAACATTTGTTTACTATAAATACTACAAATGATTGTAATTGTTTAGATGTCTGTACAGAAATCAGATTCAAACATAACGTTGTATACACGCATAGAAATTTGACAAAGAAAGTTAAAAATCCCCAAAAACGGTTGAAATATTTAACTAATTTTGAGATTTTAAACATAATATTTTTTTTAATTGTTTTTATTTATTTATTTAGATATCCATACAAATCAATTATCGTTATGTACTACAAGAGAAATTTATGGAGTGTACAAAGAACTGCCTTGATACCAGTTAATGAGTTATTAGGTGAGTAGGTATAGACATCGCTGCAGCACTATGGCATATTGGCACTACACTCTTATTATTTATGAACTCAACTCTTTATTCCTATAACCTATAAGATAATTGTAACTATTATAATAATATTATAATAGAAACATTTAATCATTATTCATCTATTGTCCTTCTTTTCCCTTAGGTAATATTAATTTTTCTATTGACAGTTCTTTAATTTTTTAAGTAAGTAGGCAGGTACTTCAGCTACCTACTTCTAATAAAATGTCTAAATTAAATATTTAATATGATATACAAACATTTTAAAAAAAAAAACTGTACAATAATCGAAATTTATTTTTTAGATTCAATAAAACTTATATTATAATATGTTTTTTAGGTAATATTGGTGGATCCTTAGGATTATTTCTTGGCGCAAGCATAATTAGTCTGTTTGAACTTATATACTTTTTTGTAGTACGATTATACGTTGATCGGTGGAACAAAAACAAAGTAAAAAAAAATGTTAAAAAAAATCGTAAACTTCCTTTAGTATAGGTATAGTACATTTCGAGAGTATATAGCAGGACCTAAAATTAAGATATTTTGCTCCTGCACACCTAATTCCACACCAAAATATTTTAAAATAATGAACATAACCTAGTAGTTCACACACCACATGTAACTTCATTGCATAATTGTTTGTGCTATTTATTAATAATTAGTTATAATAATTACAATCTAAGACAATCTTCTATATAAGTCCTTGATACCTATATGGCTATATGACTAAACATTTTAAAATTAAAAACGATATAGCTTGGGTTAATATACTTAGAGTATTAGAATATGGTGAAGTCGGTACTATTTTTAGTGTTAAGGACTTTATACGAATACAATATCTGAGCTGAAGGTTATTTCATCTAGCAACTTAAAAATGCACGATATGATGAACCGTCTTTCTACCGGTTCCTCTGTGATTGCTTCAAGTTCGTTTGTACCTCCTACTCGTGTGTTGGCTCCCAACCACATATCTGTTACTGAACCTGTTCACCAACACTTGGTCAATAAAAGTTCTATAACAACTGCTGCGCCTAAGTTTGTAGTTGGTTCTAATAGCACAGCTTCCTCCAAACTGGCAGCTGTATCGGTAGTGAAATTTGGGGACATTTTTGTCTCCCGATTTCATCCTCAGATTACTGCCACTCAACTCAAGACTGAATTGTTTGATGGTATGGACGTGTCGATTACCCAAATGATCACCAGAGATCCTACGTATTCCTCCTTTCATATTCGAGTTCCTGCCGAGATGTTGACGGATGTCTTGCAACCTTCTTTTGGCCTGAAGGGATTATGGTTAAACGCTTCTGGGGACGTCTACTTCCTGAAAGGATTGCCAACTCCTCGTCTTCAAAAAACTAGGTTTTGTACGTGATGATGCTTCTTCCCTTAGTAATGTAGTAAATAATGAATTATATAATTGTAATGTTCCTTGTAAAACTAGTGTTAAGTCTTGTTTAAGTTCTCTTAAAAAGCCAGTCTATTTTGGTATGTATCAAAACTGCCGTGGACTAAGAACTAAACTTTCTACTATGAACCGCAACGTTGCTGGCTTTGATTATATTTTTATTAGTTTGTCTGAAACATGGCTCACTGATGGTATTTTTTCTAATAAATTAGGTTTATTTAATTATAAGGTTTTTAGATGTGATAGATCCAATATAACTAGTGTTCATAATAGGGGTGGTGGTATCCTCATAGCTGTTCGGAACGATGTATCGGCACAATCTTTAAACATTTCTGTCGTCAACTTTGAACAACTATTTGTTAAGTTCAGTTATAAGGCAATAACTTACATCTTAAGCGCTGTTTATTTCCCTCCCAAATCTACAGTGGATTCCTATAAGTTTTTTATTTCAAATCTTGAAAATGCCGTAACGTCCTTCCCTGACTGTGAGTTTATTGTATCTGGGGATTTTAATCTTCCCGGGATTGACTGGTCGAATGACCAAAATGATGTAATTTACTCGACCTCTGTCAGCTGTCTTGCTCGTCGTATCCCTGAAAGTTTTGCTTACCTTAATTTTTTCCAATTGAACGAGGTCAGAAATTACCAGGGTTCTGTTTTAGATTTGGTTTTTAGCAACAAAAGTGATATGATTATTATGAGATCTGATGAGTATGTTGTTCCTGAAGATCGTTACCACCCAGCCTTAGTTTTTGAAACGGTTTTAGCACCAGTTCCGAATAACCTAGAATTGAACCATCCCTTCTTTGATTTCAAAAGAGCAGATTTCTCCAAAATTGAACAATTTTTATTGTCTTTCAATTGGAAAGATACTATAAGCTCTTTAAATGCAAATGATGCCACTAATGCTTTTTATGATGCTCTTCACTTTTGTATTATTAGTTTCGTCCCTCAGGTGGTATACACGAAGTCAAAGTTTCCTTCTTGGTTTACTAGTGAACTAAAAGAATTGACATTTCAAAAAAAGAAAGCACATGCCGCCTACAGGGCTTCGATGTCCCTTATTGACTACTCCGCTTTTTCTCTGCTCCGTGCGAGGTTTAAATTTCTCTCTAAGAAATGTTATGTGAACTATATTAAACGAATAGAAGCATCTTTCTGTACTAATCCCAAATCCTTTTGATATTTTGTACGAAAAAATAAAAAAGGTTCAAACATCCCTTCACTTGTAAAATTGAATGGTGTTTCTAGTGTTGATAAAACTACCGTGTGTAAACTTTTCTCAAAACATTTTAGCTCTGTTTTTTCACCTAATAATTTAAATGTTGAACTCAGTAGTATTAGTGATCTACCATATGAGCTTCCTTCCGCTTGCAACATTACTCTAAGTGATGTCGAGTCTAGTCTAGCCAAATGACGTCTTACTAATTCAGTTGGACCTGATGGTCTCTCAGGCACTTTTATTTATAATCTTAGGTCTGTTTTGTGTTTTCCTCTTTTTCTAATTTACAATAAATCCTTATGTGAAGGCGTCTTTCCAGATATTTGGAAGATTAGTACAGTTAATCCGACTTTTAAGACAGGCGACGCTAGTAATGTCATTAATTACAGACCTATTAGTATTATCAGTCATCTTGCCAAACTTATTGAGTCTTTTGTTTTGAAGTCCATTCAAAGGCCTGTTAATTGTATCATTATCGATGAGCAACATGGTTTTCGCCCTGGGTGGTCAGTTACGACCTGCAATTTAATTTTTACTGAGTATGTCCTTGAGGCTTTTAACAAACAATTACAGGTCGATTCCATTTATTTGGACTTCGCCAAGGCCTTTGACCGCGTTAACCATCATACTCTGCTTAGTGTGTTGTCAAATCTCGGGTTTGGTGAATCTTTAATGTCATGGTTCCGTTCCTATTTGGATTAACAATAGATACTTCTTGTCTTCAAAATAAAATAATATTATTGAATCGTTCCAAAACAACTTCTTACGTGTTTAATTTCAGTTAACTTTAATAATGTAGTATAATATACACCTCTCCATAACGCCATGGCACGTTCAAACCAGTTTTAAAATTTACCAATTTAGAAAGGCACATACTCTTACTATCAGAGTTGGTATCAATTATCAATGCTATTATGTAATTTACTTTTGAGTTTTGGGTGACATTGTCCCTAACTATCCACTATCCTAACTATCCACCGAAAAATAAACTACTCCGGCTAATGCAAGGAATAAAAATATATTCTATCCCATTCCTTCCAATACTAATTTTATGTCTAATAGTCCCGATAAACTTCTAAATCCTAATAGTTGCAGACTTGCAGCCTGCAGATGATTCTAATATAGGTAGTTGGTAGGTACCTAGGTATTTGATTTTGTTTAGCAATTATCATTTTATATATTTTTGTAATTTTTTTTAAATCGCATATTCTTGCACAATATTACCATGTTTGTAAATGTATAACAGCGTTGTAACTTGTAAGTTGTATTTCTTTTTATATTCTTCACATTATTATTATATATTATGATGTAGGTAGGCTTATGTATTTTTTTGTGAACAGGGTGGCTCCAGAGACATTGTTGTGTGTGTGTGGGGGGGGGGCTAAGTCATAATTAAATAAAAACTTTTGATATTACCTTTATGTTTTATGGCATAAATTCACTTTAGTTACTTGGCACATTTTTTCAAAATATATGTATTTCAACGAATTAAGAACGAAGGTGCAAAAAAAAATTTCCAGAAACCTTATTTTGGAAGTTATAGCCATCCAAAGTTTTCAATTTTAGGTTTAATATACTCATGCGCGCAACATTCCTTAATGCCGATCGGAGGATCTTGAGTTTGGCGACCGAAGCCGGTAGGCGAAGGGAGCCACTATAATATATACTTCTGTGACTTTAACAGACTGTCCATACAACTTTATTTAATTCCGATGCCTGTCCAAGGTGGTTGTACACAACAGATCAAGGCTTAGTTTCGATTTTTTCGTTAAAAAACGTAATAAAAATAATTTGTTATACATCAGCGCGGGGCAGTCAAGCAGCGGTTGCGCATAAACGTAAAATCGCAAACTTCGGATGACTATAACTTCCAAAATAATGGTTCCCGCAAATTTTTTTCACACCATCGTTCTTAACTCGCTGAAATATATTTTGAAAAAAAAATCCAGAAATGCGCTGGGTAGCTAAAGTGAATTTGCTCCTGTTTTATTTTTAAATTTGTTTTTAACAATATAAAATTTTTTAGAAATACGAGCTTGGGGGGGGGTTCGCCCCTAGGACCCCATATGGAGCCACCCTTGTTAGGGGCTAATCATGAACGCACAATAAGAACTTTGTGTAGTTATATATTTATATGTAATAGGATTAAAATCTATTAATAAAATAATAAATAAATAAATCTACATACGACAGAATTATTTTTAATCAAGGAGGAACTAATTTCAAAGGAATTTTCCGTAAGATACATTACAGACATCCAGGCTAAACTATTCATTTACTTCCAATAATTTTATTAGGTAAAATCTAGGTACTTACACTGGCTATACTACTAATACTATACTCTGTTCCATCTAAGAGTGAACCGCTTTCGCGCACGCAGACTGTGCCGCCGAACAGTGCCGACCCCTCATGCGATGGCTATGTGATTGGCGGACAGTGATCGCCGGCCATCGTCGGACGTCGGGCGCCCGTGTCAAGACTCCCACCGATGTCCGGATTGTGGTGGGAATGTGCGGAAAAAACGTGTTTTGGTCAGCCGAGTGGTTCACTCTTAGATGGAACAGAGTATAGGTGTCTATAGGCATGACTAAATAGATAGGTATGATCACATTTTTACTGATACGCAGATTCCCCTCCAGACCACGATTTAAGATATATATTTAAGATACATATATTAAATTGTGCTTCAGACCATGTCCATTACTCAGTTCTCGATTTCTCATTGGTTATTCATATTATCAACATTAAGTAGATTATATTTAAAAAAATAATTTAAATAAATTTAAAATTATTATATTTTCTTATGATCTTATGACTTATTACTTATTAGTTTTGAGTTTATGATTTAATAACTATACTTAAGTGATGGTACAACATTTTATCAGGTAATATTTACATATTATAACATTTTTGGCACCAAAATTATTAGGCCAATGAAATAACGAGAACTACAGTAGGCGTTGTACGCTAGAATGGACGAGAACACGTACCGATATGATCATACATTCATAACTATCTATTTAGTAATTACTAATTAGTCATGGTGTCTAGGTACCTATCCATAGTTTAGTTTCATATTAACTATACATTTATACAATTATACCTACCTACCTTTGAATAGATGAATTTACAATAAACGTTTCTGTAATGACGCATCTTTAACTATATTTACTGTGAAGAAAGTTAACCACGTTTATTTATAACCCATTTATTGTTATTTATTATAATTTATAATATCATTCAGTTGTGTTATTAGCGTACAAGGAAACTGCATCAATGCATCCAAATCGTCTGGCACGTCCCACCTACTGCTATAACTTAAACACTTAGGTAGGCATATAATTATTACTAATAACTAATAACTAATAAGTAATAAGTGGTCAAGTGGGACTAGGATAGTATAGGAGTTTGCATTATTTTTTTATGATCTACAGGATATAGCTTTTCAAGCACAAAATGTGATTTGTTTATCCACGAGTTAAAATAATATATAGTTTTTCCTTTGTATTTTTTTTTTTTACTTTTTTGGATTTCAAGTAATTTTTTTAGCATTTATTTTATAATTCTGTTCTTTATTGAAATCTACATAATATTTTTATTCATTTTCGTTTTACACTGGATGTTGTTGATGGTAGTTATAAATTTGCAACAGAAATAATATCATAATTTGTATAAAGACAGTCTGTTAAAATTGGTTTATTTAACAACAGTTATTTAATTTTTTTTAAATTATTTTCTTCGTAATATTATAATTTAAATCATTTTTACTACGGCTCATTAAAATCCTAGTCTCACAGTTATAACTATTAACTAATAGGTAGGTAATTTGTGGTAATATGTTATACACTGGTATCTAAACAGTAAATAAATTATTTTAATGAAATTTAATTTTAGGCTTAAAATGTATTAAAAGGTTATTTAATGGTATTATATCTTGGTTTACATTTATTGATTTATACAATATTACAATTTATATTGTAAATAGTAGCATTGATTATGAATACTAGTTACCAGTATTCATAATCAATGGTAGTATAGCCAGTATAGGTATACATGGCATAATGTCATAATTCATAATGATACATACTTAAGGGTACCTAGTACCTACTAGTTCTCCCGGAATAAATATTGTAGTTTAAATAATTAAAATAAATACTAAATAGACATTGTAAACTATAAAGTGTAAGCGTCAATCCTACAAATTAAATTAAAAGAACATCAAAAGATACCATGGACATTTAATCCTTATTATAAAATGATTTTGCGTTATGTAAGATTTTGGCGTTATTATACAATATGGTTGACAGATAAGTTGATAAATCTGAAACGAATAACTTGTTATTATAACAAGACATGTGTATATTTAAATAAATACCACTGATGCCAATCAATTTCAATTGGGCAAAAATAGTATAAAACACAAATAAAATAAATAAATAAGTTTTTTATGATACATACAAATAATTAACATTAATATTGAATTTCTCAATTTCAAAAATTAAAAGTACCAGTCTTGTAAGTTTCATAATACTTACCTAGATATTAAATACAAAATATACTATGTCTATTATGACAAAAAAATTATACAGTAAATAAATTATTGTTGGTGATATTCATAAAAACAATTCCTTTTTTTGTTATACACAAATGTACATTGCACTTTGTGCAAGTCGTATGAGATTTCTTTGAACATCCCTCGTTTTTACATAAGGTTGCATCTTTAAAATCATCAAATTCAGGTAAGTGATTTATATGATCATAGCGTACTTCATCAGGAGAGTTTGAACTATCATCTTCACAATTTGTTGATACATATTTTGGTTGTATAGTAGGTTTAGGGGATAATATTGGACTTTCAAATTTCCTTGGTGCAATTTCAGCGTTTCCTACAGTTATAAGTGTTTCAGCTAATTTTTTTACCTTAAATGAAAATAAGTCCATGGTATTTTTTTTTTGGTAAATTAGTAGCTTGAGCATCGTTTGTATATTCCAACCAAGAATTGCAAATACCCATGTAAAAAAAGTGAAAAAGCATATGTAAGGTCCATTCTTGAGATTTTAAAAATACCCTATAAATACCAGTTAGGTGATCGTTAATAAATACACCTCTTATAGTATCATTGTATAATTTCACAATTTCTGGACGACTTACTTCAATATAAGATTTTTTTCTCTGTCGTAACGTTCAATTATATCTGGCTGCCCTGAAGTTATAAAATTTGAAGCAAGAGTTATCGTTTTCTTATCAAACCATTTGATGACGCCAATTTTTTCATCGGCTGAGCTTACTTCATAAGAAGCTCCTCTTCCTAACTTTTTAAGTTTTCTATTACTTAATATAGGGGGTTTTGCAAAACTATTTATGTGAGCAAGCCCTGCTGATTTAATTTCTAAGTAATCAAGTGACATAAATAAATTGTATGATCCAAAAAAATGGTCAAAAAATAAAATATGTTTGTCCATTTCTAAATGTTCTACTAATTTTAGTACAACAGAACCACCTAGGCCATATTTGTTTTGTATATCAGGATTCAATTCAATCATATTTTCCTGATATAAAATCATGTTGTATACACTATTCCATTCTGTGAGCAAAGTATAAATGTTCTAATACCCCATGGACAGGGTTTCTCTTCCATATTGTAATATAATTAATCTAGCTCTCCATTAAAGACAATCTTTTGTTTACCAGCAGCTAAATTAGTTTCCACTGGCAATTTTTTACATTGATTTAAAAAAGAATTATATAATGGTCTAATTGTTATAAATGTATCTACGTTATTAGTTGGAATGTTGTTATTGTCAATAACATGAAAACATGATCTTAAAATAAGAAAACGATCTAATGACATATTATCAGCATTCCATTTATTCTGAAGTTATCCTTCCAATACAAATAAAAGCAAGGGTTTTTAAAACAACCAATAATTAAGTGTATTCCGACAAACACTTTTATTTCTCCTGGTGTAGTATCTACATAATTTTCAATACATTTTTCCTTAGCATTCAGATTAGTATATTTTGCCATATTTTCAAATTCTACCTCAGGAAAATAATTCATAAAATATTCTATAGGAGATAAAGTTTGATGAGTTGTTGATATTTCTGGAACTAATGCTTAAACGTTTAAAGGTTTAGACATAAATGGTTTATTAGTCCATTGAATATCTGTATTTTGTACAAATGGTAGATTTACCGTTGGCGTTTGATCATTAGGTATGCATCGTGGTGTAAACTGTAGAGCAGGTGATCTCTTGAACTGTTGAATAAATTCATCATTAAAAGATTTGTCTTATTCAGAACATAATGTAGTACTTGGTTGTGATACAGAATTTGTACTAGATGGTTCTATAAAATAAATCCAAATGTGTAAATTATCAAACATAAGAAATAAATTAGAACTATTTCATGTACCATTGGCTTCAATAAAAAGGTCATCATCAGATTCTTCAATTGGATTAAATACACTTAATTCTGCTTCTTCAATTTCTTTTAGTATTTTATCTAGTTCCGAACGAGGAAAAACACCATCTTCATCAATATCATCATCATCATCATCGGATAACCCTGACAACTCAGAATCCATACCATCGCCAATCATATCCATTATATCACAATAACAATGTTTTTTCACCTGCATGTTTGGGATTACGATTCAAAAAAAATTTTGAACTAAATATGAAAAATAAAATAGAATACGTGTTGAAGTAATATGCATTAACTACAACATAGGTATGTATATATAGGTATATATATAGGCATATATACCTATGTATAGTAATCCAGAGCATGAAAACATATAAATATATATTATATAATATTATACTATTATAAGTAAGCCGATCCTAAATATACTTAAATATATTTAAGCCATGATATCAATATTAATTATTAATATCATAGAATGGATTCAATCTATTCTAGTATATTACCTACTATATTAGTATGTTATTAATATTTATTATTTATTATTCTGTTCTACATTTTAGTACCTACCTATTAGTATGTAATATAGTAACGTATTAACGTAACAATAACTGAAAACTGAAATAGAATATCTGACAATTATTACATTCAACATTGAACTCGAGAACTCAGAAACATCAAACATCAGACTATAACAGGGGTCTCCAAACTTTTTTATTCAAGGGCCACAAAAAAAATCAAATGCTCTTAGCGGGCCAAAAGTTTATTAACACATATAATTTTTAATTTTATGATAATATAGGTACCTACCAATATAAATAATATGTTTACTTTATATTTTTGTATAAAATATTGTTTACTTTACAATATACTTAAATAAAAATAAATAGATTTAAATGTAATATAATATAAATACATTTTTGGAATAATTTTTTTATCTATATTTACCTATGCGGGCCACATGCCGGTTAAAACTTGTTCGCGGGCCGTAGTTTGGAGACCCCTGGACTATAATATACTCTATACTAGCACCTATAGATACGAAACGATGTGCCTCATCAATAATATTTTTGAATCTCTGACCACAGATTAAATGATAAGTGAAAACAGATTCTGGTCCGACAGCAGCCCCCTAATGACGAGGGGGGAAATGCCCACCCTGCCACCCCAAATAAAATGACGCCAATGTGTTTACACCTATTTTAATTTTTAGCGTAGTTTATACCCTCGCTTTATAGGTACCTATTAAATATTTTACAATTATATATTTTACCATAATTATTTTTGATTATATTATGTACCTATGCAATAATACACATTACACTTTAATATAAAACTTTCAGTTCGTGTCCCGCTGTAGTCCAAGCAGCACGTGTGTCGCAGGTAATAATATGTAATTTAATACCTTAATACTTATTCCTTGCTAAACAAATGAACAAACCAATTAAATATTGTTCTGTGATTAAATGTGGCTTGGCGTGGCGCGTGGGCTGCTACCAGTCGCGGAATGCGATTGGGAGTAAGTAACGGCCACAGCTACTAACTCCCGGATGGGTGACCACCCGGGTTCACAGTAGTTAAAAACCTTGCCACACATACACGTGTTTGCTACCTACCGTAACAACCGTAAAACAAAAACAACCTACCGTACCAACCTTCCCACAGTTCATAACCGCTACTATGCCTTAGTCACCGGGCTTAAGCTCAATAAAAAAAAAAAAAAAACAATTAAATCACCGTCGACGCGTGGTATCTTAACTTCCAATTCAACCTATCATAACACAAAACCAAACCAAACTCCAAACATGCCACCTTCTCCACCAAACCAATCAACAGAAAATCTTATTTCTGACACTCCAAAAATTATGGATAACAATTTACCACAACAAAATATTGCAACCCAAAAAAAAATCTATCGTGTATTGGTAATGTAAATATAAATATTCAGTGAAAATGTCATGAATCTATGGTAATTTGTTTACGATTTTGCTTAAAAATTCCCGTTTTTCCTTAATTTGGAATTGAATTGAAGGAATTGTATCCTTCTGAATGAACCAACTACATCCACTTTCCAATTGATCGAGATACTGTTGAAGAAAATCGAAGCAGGTGTACTATCCCAAATACAGTGATGACAGAAACAAAAAAAAAAATTTTAAAAACACATTATCCACACATCGCTCCGCTCAGAATCTAAAAAAAAAAAAATGGTTACATCTTTCTATTTTAGATTATGTAATTTTGAATACCAATGTATTTTATTAGTGGCCTAGACGACAAGGGTTGCCCCAATTGTTTAATTATTTTATATAGGTAGTGCAGATATTATTGGTAGGTTAAGTTTCTATTTTATAATAAGTTACCTAAATCACATTTTTTTATTTAAATCCCGGTAGTCGAGTTTTGGGCAAGTACCTA